>JARHVA010001818.1:820000-862500 GCA_037957365.1 Torreya grandis
TTTATTATTTCTATATTCATCTTTATGAATTATGCATCACTATTTTGGTTTAGGCCACTATGCCTACTTGAAAAATGTCTTCCTATGTGATATTAGGTGTTCACTATGTGAAAAACTCCAAAACCCTAACTCCTTCACTTTGAAACCCTAGATCTACATATACACTTAGTTTAAGCCTAAAAAGGGGGAAAAGGGTGGTTTGAGTTAACCTCAATCACTCCTTAATGAATGGTTAAGTGCTACCTATATATATATATATATATATATATATATATATATATATATATATATATATATATATATATATTATTGAGGGATTTCAAACCACGTAGTTCTCCATGTTAGGTGTATATATGCAATGGTTTTCCTTTTATGAATATAGCTTATATTCTGGATTTATACACTTTACAATGATAAACTTGACTTAGCTTAAGTGCTTAATACTTGGTTAGGGTTTGTTCCTTATAACTAGTTTATGATTTGTGAAGTTTAAGGAAATCCATTTTAATGTGCAAGTGATAACATAAGCTTGATTAGTACTTACTAATGATACATAGGGAAATAGGCTTAGACCTATTGTGTATTTATATGGGAATCTTTAGGTATTTTTATGTGAGTAACTTATAAAACATATAAGCTAACCCATAAATATAATTAAAATTTTGAAAAATGGCCATTAAATAGTGTGGGGTAAATTTTGATAGGGTTGGATGACTAAAAAAATCTAAAGGCACCTAGGAATTATTGAAGGTGTCTTGAAAGTAGGAATATTGATATGATGATTTGGAGATAGTTTGAGTATGGTTTTAAGTAGGTTAGACATAGAATGGATTTTTTTTAGGTGACTAATAAAAATTTGGGAAGGTGTGACCCATAATAATTATTTGAATATAAAATAAGGATGTGTAATATCCACATGTGTAATAATAAGTCATGTAAGGTGAAGGTCAGTAAAGAATGACATTACCAAGTGTTTAATACCAAATTTTAGTGTCTACAAATGTCCCCATTGTATTTTAGTATTGAAATAAAAAATAATGTTAGATTAAAAGGATAAATATATGTACCTTAGTGTGTGAACCACTTTATCTTTGGGAGAAGGATCTAAGTGTGCAGCTTGTTCCATGCAAACCTATAAATGGATAAACCATGTTGTCATTTGACACTTTGGAGATGTAATTCATTTTGAAGCATTAGATATTGGAGGTGATCATGTTGCAATGGATAAATTTCATAGAATGATTTCATACTAAGATAACAGCCATAGTTTGGTAAAAATAAATGCCCTAACCCTCATGAAGAGGGAGTAGTGCAAGGTCATTGAGTGACACATCAACTTAATTGCATTGCTAATTTAATTGATATTAAACTTAAAGATGGAAAGGGGAACCTATATTAGTTTCAATTAGGGTGAGTTAACTATTACATACAGACTTATAAATTCAATATGTTACCTTTGGTGCTATCAATGTCACATCAATTCCATAATAAAAAATACAAAGTTGTAGTATTGTATACATGAACAATGTTCATGTGCATCCAATCAATGCCAACATGTGATATAGAATAATATAATATATCATTTAATATTATAAATATGGTAACCTATAAATCTTGAAGCATGTATTCTATAAAATGTCTGCATATACATTTCAAATGTCCCCAAAATCTCAAATATGTAAATATCTATCCCAAAATTTGAACTCAATGAATCATGTAATATGTCCCAAAATATTAATTATCTATATATGGAGACTTTAATCTCTATGAAAAACCAAATAATATCCCCCTTTTAAGGAAAATACTTTAACCTGATGATTACTCATCTCAAAAGAAAAGAGTTAACAACATCATGTTATATAGAAAGATGTAATCATTTAGAAGCATGTGCTAACATGTGGAGAATATGTCATATTATCATAATATATCATAAAATCATACATGAAACATGTATTATAATGCATACAAGTGTCATGTGTGTGTGTGTGTGTGTGTGTGTGTGTGTGTGTGTGTGTGTGTGTGTGTGTGTGTGTGTGTGTGTGTGTGTGTGTGTGTGTGTGTTGTGTGTGTATGTATGTATGTATGTGTGTGTGTGTATGTATGTATGTATGTATGTAATAAATAGACATGCAATAGTGAGCATCATAGATATAAGTAATGAATGGTAACCTACATAGTAAAATGTGCATGATATATATTTTGGCACTACACAAAATAAGGAAGGTGTTTGATATGGATTATGACACCAAACACTTAGTGAAAAATCCTTGGTTTATCTAATCATAAGCACATAATATCATGGCTATGACACACAAAATAACATTCAATGTCATATAAGGAAAGAACCAAACATAATGGACAATCAAATGTCACATAAATAAATATCCACACACAATGGGCAATCAAATTACATAGCAAATCAAGGTCCATACAAATAAAAATTCATACAATAAGGCAAGATCCAAAAGAAGTAATCATACGATGAAAACATAAATAAATAAAAAGTCACATAAGAAGGTGAGGGCCCAAATAAAGAGGCATACAATGATACACTCAAATAATAAAAAGAAATAAGAGAATACAAGGACCAAAGAAAGATCCATACACTAACAAACTCAATCTAAAAATTCATAGACTAAGGTAAGAGCCACATAAACCATAATGAAAGATTAGAAGACATAAAATTAAATAACAACAATGAAGCATACAAGTAGTCAAATTAGTCTATATCATCAATGTATATCAATATCTTAAAATAGTAATATAGCATATATATGAAATGTTGTACTATATAAGATAAAAAAAAAATAAGGCATGTGTAAGTAATCGATGTATCACAACATGATAAATGGAAAATGTCATATAAAGATATAATCGATAACAATGTAACCTATCAAATGAGATTCCCCTAGTTTTATCATGGCCCCTAAATATATGGATGCTTTAAATATATGAATCCATCTATCATGTATAACATGTATGTCTTGCATTTCACTCATACATACTGTGAAATGCATGTGTGAATGTAAAATGATATATAATATACCAAATAAGGGATAAATAACATAAATGAATAATGAACACTAGCAAACATGTCATGCTTAGGTCTTGGTTTTATTTTTTGTAATTTTTTTATTTTTTTAAAACATTTTTCTTATATGAAAAAAATTCTAACCAGCTTTCCCATCAAGGGGAAATTCATATGTAGGTTGTGTATCAAACATGGGAATGGCCACTTGAATTGACTGACTAATATCATATGTAGTATTATTTTAACTTGATAAATAATATCATGTTGTAATGTATCCATCATCATCATCATCATACCTCATAGGATATTGTGTATGATAAGTAACTCTAGGGAGAATAATAACCTATTAAATCTAATATATAGTAGAAGTACATGCTTGTGTTCATTGTATAACATAATTAACTATCTGTAATACTATATTAGGATGTGGAGTAAATGATGGCCACTATGAGTCATTAATAACCCTCTAATGTAATGGGTGTTGAAGCACTGGTTATCTTGTAAAGTCAACTACCTTCCTCTAAATTATGTGTGTAGAATGAACCTAAATAGGTTGAATAGTTGATTGAGTTGGTGGTGGGGTTGGGGGAGGACATTCCTCTAGCTAAATAAGACACTCATATGGAATAACTAGAATTGTAACCACAATGTTACAATGTATATAATTCACACATATTTGTACTAAAGATGGTAACACATAAATATTATATATCAAATGGAATCCTAACAACATGTCAAATTACCATGTACTCAGTAAAACTAGGAATGAAGTAGCAACTACTTCAGATCCCACCTTAGTAGTAACACAATACTCCCAAGAGTGTTCTATCTTTTTCAATCAAACCCTTTAAATATTTTTTTTGTATCAATCAAATCCACATGTGAATATAAAATAATATTAAGGAGTTTTATGGAACAAATATTTTCACTTGAACCATTGTCTACCATGACATTATGTATAAGATGTGAATAAATGTATAGATGTAAAAATAAGGAATTAAAATTATAATCATCTCCCACAATTTTAGTGTCATCAAATGTACTCATAGTTTGTTGCTTCTATGTGTGTATATGGGTACCAATAATTCCATATAATATATTATAATATGTTTGTGGAGAAGTTTGTGCATTGTAAATAATATTCACCTTAGGATTAGTCTTAGTTTTCATTGTTGCACGATTAGGGAAGGGATAATAAAATATATTCAACTTTGAATTCCCATTAGGTTTTTGTTCTAAATCATTCATAACTATATTAATCTCAATAAGATTATCTTCAATAAAATCTAATGTCTTATGTCTTTGTTATAACCTCATTGGGTTACACAATTGATACACTATTTTTTTTAAATGTAAGGTACACTTATAAAATCATCTTTATCTATTTGTAAGATTATTTTTTTATTAATAAATGCATCCATAACATTAATTGTATAAAGTTATTAACCTACCGGCTAACAATATGATTCATTTAGTTTCCAAAAAGACTAAATTAGATTACAAGATGAAATATCTCATAAAATATATAGTGGAAAGAGTCAAGTATAAAAAAACACTAATATAATCCATATTTCAACCATAAATGAGACTAAAACCATTATTGTCATAATATTTAGAATTAATTACAAGTCTCATACCCACTACTATACTGAATATCCATCAAATAATAATGTAAAACATGTTAAATTTTAGTACAAAGTCAAATATAAAATACAATATGTACAATAGTACAAATAGATTCAAAATTAACTCAATGATCTATAACTATAGCCTGACTATGATCCCAAATAATTGAAACAATTAATAGAGGGAGAAAATCATCTGAATGATTTACCCTCAACCACATACCAATGGTCTCCTGTACACCTCCCCACTAGGAGTGGCTTTACCCTTCATGGATAAACAGATAAAAATAGTGTGGATATCAAGAAATCAACTGAAACTCATGTGTGTATAATCACTAATACATGTAGTAGTCAAATAAACCATGTAATATAATCCTTTGTCTAAAGTGATATCAACATATAGTTGTAAACTAAAAAGTATAGTGGAATAATAATGTCTCAACTATAACATTACTTTAGCAAAAAAAATCGTTATACAAATTATATCTAAGAATATGAGTTAATTCCACTCACATAAAACTCTCTGGGTCTGAATCATGATTATCAGATGATATTGGGGGATAGATATATGAGTTTCATACTAGAATCCAATTATATCTATAACCTGCTATCCAAGAAATAAGTTTAACAATTTCCACATAAATATTCAAGTAGAATATATACAAATTGCAACATACTCTTAGTTCAACAATAATATAAGATACAAGCAATCATAACTCAAGAATATCATTATTTCCTTTCACTTAAACACAAAATTGGAAGCATTGATTTATCAAATGAATCATATTCAAACCAAAAATGTATAAGAGACTAAAACAAGAATCAAATCATTCTAAGCCCCTTTCCAAAACATCCATCGATTACAATTCATATTTACAAATATATAATTGATGATAATACTCAATCAACATTATAACTTATGAATCTAAAAATAACTCATAACTGAATTAAGTTTATAATATTCTTTTATACATTTCTCATAATTATTCCATCATGATCTATTGTATAAGAAGATCTTATAATGAAGTTATAAACTGGTTATTTATTTCAAACAAGATCTACCCTAATTTTTCACTTATAAATAGAGCCATTATAAATATTATAAAATATGAGAATGTGTATATAGTATACCTAAGTCTTATTTTTATTTTATTTACCAACCATACAAACTAATAAAAAACACCCTCATATATATACACAATCAAAAAAATACTAAAAAAATCTCTTATTTAAACATTTCACATAGAATCCACATTATCACTTATAGTTATGCAAATAATCTAGATACAACAAATATAAGTTTGTGTAACTTAGTATTTATTAAACTAATTATTCGTCTATGTCATTATTTTAGTAGATCTTCAAGAATATATGTTACCTATTTTATACTCCTAGATTTCATCCTTGTTCAAGATAATATACAACTTTGTGAAAAATCCTTATTTGCATATATAGTTACTATATATTTCAACTTGATATTATCAATATGGTCTACTAGTAAGTTTTCAAGTATATGAATTTAGTGTTACTATCTCATAATACATTTTAGATAAGTAAATATAAACCATATTGCATATATATACATAAATTATACCATCTATTCCTTCCATAACCTAGTCAACTATATTCTGATATAACCTTATATATACATGTGTGTATATACAAATATAGTCTTATTTATACATTTACATATATTATATACAACAAGATCTAAGTATCTCATCTAAATTATGAAAATTGACCTAAAAACCTAGGTTGTGGATGAGCTAAAATAATAATTACAAACTATGTCTAAAAGCTCAGATTACTTTATTAACACCTATAGTTGTAATATATCACCAAAAGGGATATAATGTAGGTTTTATGTCTTAGTGCTAGTTGATTACACATTGACACTCATATCTAAATGTAAATAGATAGGTCTAAATATAATAATGTTTAGTGCTAAAACACTTAAAATACCTTTTTACCAAATGATTACAACCTAGTTATATATAGTCATATTTCATTACACAAAAGTCCATACATAGATCTACAAACATCCTCACACCTATATATATATATATATATATATATATATATATATATATATATATATATATATATATATAATATTTCATATTTCAAAATAAATCCCTTAACCCTATAATAAGTTGATAGTTTTCTAAAAGGGAGTATTTGATGTCATTCAAATCAATACATAAATTAAAACAAGATAAAAATATAGGGTTGACTCTACCTAAAAGATAACATACAAATAATAAGGCTCAATAATAAACATAGGTTAGGTCTTCATCAAATATGGCTCGACCCTTAGCTCTATAGGCCTGAGGATGGAACCAAGTTCCATCTCCAAGTCTATAGACCTAAAAAACTTAAGGATTTAAGTAAGGGTTTTATTAAATTCTAACATTTCAAACATTAAAGCAAGTATAATCAAACTCCTATCAAACCCACATTTTTCCTATTATACAAATCTACAATAATGAAATATGAACCAACCTAGTTATCAAGAGTTTTACCATTGTAGTGAATGAAATGTTATCCCTTCCTCCCCTTTGGAAAATATCTCTTTTTCATTCTACCATCTAACATGTTTCTATTTTATTTCTCCTCCTCTCTCTTATTATTTTCCCATAATCCATGCATGACATGCATGTCCATGAAACTCTATTTCTTCCCTTGAATTCACCATTAGCCAACTTTAATTCATAAATGCTAGAATTCATTCATGCATGTAACTAACTCACACTCTTTCCTTTATACCCCTATATGGCAGTTGAAGAAACCCTCATCATTACAAATGTTGAGATCAAATCCTATGATCATTACAGATAGCTAAAACAAAATAACCCTAATTTCTTTCACTTCATAGAACTAATAAATATAATAATCAAAACCTAATTCCATTACCTTTCCACTTCATGCTATATGCCAAGGGTTATATCAACTAAAAAAATATCCAAATTTTTAAATTTTAACTAAATCAATTCAATTTTGGGGGATTTATCTCTTTTATTTCTCTAATAAGTCATCAAAAAACATAATGTGACCAACCCAAACATGGTCCAAAAAAATCAAAAAAGATAAATAACATTGTTTCCTTTATCAATTATAATGAAGTCAAGATTTATCACAACACAACAAGACCTTATAGATATTTTAAAGAAACACAACCAATATTTTCATAGACTAACATATATTTCAATCATGACAAAATATGTATCAAGTTAGTGAAGATAATCGTAAATCACTAAAAGGATTAAAAAAACAAGCAACATTCATTTCACTCAAGCAACTAAATGTGGTGTGGGGTTTGGTATAAATATCTCAACCACAATTTTGGAATCTTAACCCCCCTCTCTAATAATTCTCTCCCTCTTTACTACCTATGAGGGTGAGATTGTCCTGAAACCACCTCAATAATTAATGGGTAGTTAGTTTTAAATCATAATAATCACTAGTATATAAGCATAAATAAACTACTTAATGCAAATAATTTACACATGAAATCAATCATCATGATCATAAAGCATAGTATGACATATGTAATAACTATCCAATCATAATATTGATCACAAAACATATACATATATGACATGAAACAACTATCTAATCATAGTATTGATCATGAAATAAATAATATAATTGTTAACCATTAAAAATACACATACACATACACACACATATCCAACTCAAACATAAAAATAAGAACTACAAATTATTAGTCTCATAATCCACTATTTAATTCTTAAATAGTTTTTTAGAGTGGAACTAGATGTGACATAATTATCCCTTAAAATAGGCCATTATACTAATGACATTTATTTCATAAAATAATTTAAAAAATTCAAATAATTTTTAGCAAAAACATTAATAATGTTCAAAATAAATATTATTTTAATAAATGAGGAAACAATCACAATAATTTCTCATTATCTTACCATGTAGCATTATCCTCATTATATAGGTCCCACCAAACCTTGTATTGTGATACTTCTCTATTACACAATCTAAATTTGTGGGTATTAATTATTATGATTGGTTCTACTATGACCATCCCTAGATCATGAACATGTAATGCATTCCAATCTCAAACATGTGTAGGATCAATAATATATTTATTAAGATAATATACATGAAAAACATTATGCATTTGAACTAAAGCTGGTGGTCATGCAAGTATATATACTATAAGATTAATCACATTTATAACCTCAAAGGGTCCCATAAATCTTTATGATAACTTAATCGATTTCCCAAACTAAATAACACTCTTGAGGTTTGACTCACTAATTTGTTTTATCTCTAACTGAGAATTGTCTTGAATTTTTTTTAGGTTAGCATAATGTTTCTACCTATCATTAGATTTATCTAATAATTTCCTTATTAATTTTACTTTATCTTCTATTTATACAAGAATTTAAGATCCAAATACCACTATGTCTTCCAATTTATCCCAATTGATTGTGGTCTACACCTCCTACCATATAATGCTTCAAAAGGAGCCATTTTCAAAGCTTATTGGTATGAGTTGCTATAAGAAAACTCAACCAATGGTAGGTATTCCTCCCATTTTTATTTTTGGTACATATAATACATCCTCAAAATATCCTCCAAGACCTAATTAATTCTCTCTATTTTCCCATCTATTTCTTGATGGTAAGTTATACTAAAATTTAACTATGTTACCAAAGCTAAGTTGAGAGTTTTCCAAAACCTTGAAGTCATCCCAAGGTCCCTATCTAAAATAATATTTTTCAAAAACCCATTAAGTCTATAAACCTCTTTAACAAACCTTTTGGCAAGCATCAGTGCATCATCTATTAAACTACCTGGAACTAAGTTAACTACTTTATAAGTTTATCCACAACTACCAAGATCATGTCATGACAATTTTTGACATATAAAAATATTGGACAAAGTCCATGATAATAACTTGACACTTCTATAAAGGTATGGAATGTGGGTATAAATACCTATCAGGATGCACATGTTTAGCCTTAACTCACTGACATTCTAGCATCTATACACAAAATCTATTGCATCCCTTTGTATTCCTTTCTAGAAATATAATGGTTTTAAGTTTGCTAAAAGATTAGTAGATACAAGATGTCCTAAATATGGATTAATTTGAAATTCATTTATCAAAACATTCCTTAAATTTTATCTATTAGGCACACATACATTCGAGCATTCTACCTCAAAAGCCCATCATTATTAAATTAAAAACCTTGGTATCTATGATCTCAAGAATTCTCAACCAATGCTTTCTTAAATTATTTTTAGAATTCATCTCTAGATGATAAATTTACTACCTAATCTTGAAAATTTATTTCTTATTATGGCCAAATTCTCCATGTACCTTCTATGACTAAGGACATCTACAACCTTATTCTCTTTACCCTTAATGTAGTTAATGTTGAAATCATAATCTAACAAAAATTATAACTACTTCATCTAATGAGCATTAAGGTTAGGTTAGGTAAATATATATTTAAGATCCATATTATTAGTTTTAAGCTCAAAAATCTTTCCCAATAAATAATGCCTCCAAACTTGTAAAGCATGAACTATAATAGCTATTTCTAAGTCAGAGGAGCATAATTTACCTAATATGGCTTCAAGTTACTTGATTCGTAGGTCACAACTAAACCATCCTACATAATAAATCCTACTAAACCATCTCATGATGCATCTACTATAATAAAAATATATCCATTTAAATATAGAATCCATAACACTGGTGCTAAAGTAAGCCTCTTTTTCAAGACCTAAAAGGCTTCTTCACACTTATAAAACCAAACAAAATGATTCTCTTTATGCTAAAGAGTGGTGATTAGATTAGCTATATTAGATAAATTTGGTACAAAATTCTTGTAGTACTATACTAAATCTAGAAAACTATGCAGCTCATGCACATTTTAAGGTGTTGGCTAATCCATAATAGATCTAATCTTAGTTGGATCCACTAAAATTCCTTCTATAAATGTAATGTGTCCCAAGTACTATATTCTTATTTGAAATAAAACACACTTCAAAAACTTTCCAAAAATTTTACGCTTCTACAATTATTGCAAGAATAAATATGAGTGCTCAACATGATCTTCTTATCTTTTGGAATAGATGAGAATATAATCTAAAAATACTAAAAGAAATGATCAAGGTAATTTATAAACATGCTATTCATGAGATTCACTAATTTTTAAAGTGCATTCATTAATAAAAAATGAATTACTATGAACTCATAATGCCCATAACGAGTCATGAATGTTTTTTTTAAATATCTTTCTCTTGGGTTCTTAACTAACAGTATCTAACATGAAGATAAATATTTGAAAATACTATTTTACCACACATTTGATGAAAAAATCATCAATGAGAGGTAAAAGATAATTTTTCTTGATTGTTCCCTTCTTAAGCATTAAAAATTCAATAAATGGATAAGGGTTCCATCCTTATTATTGACAAAGACCATAGGTCCACCCCATGGTGAGATGCTTGGCTAAATCAATCCTTTGGACAACATTTCCTAAAGTTGTGCTTTTAAATTTATTAAATTAGTTGTCATTTTTTAGGGAGCCTTAGATTGTAGTTCTGACCATGGAATGATATCATTAGCAAAATCAAATCCCTTTTGAGAGGCAGACATGGTAATTACTATTGGAAAATATCCTAAAACTCTTGTAGAAAATGATATTCTTCCAAAGTGGGTTATTTAGCTTCACCAATTTCATCCATTTTGACTAAGAATGTTTTTCATCCCTTTCATTGAGCCTTTTTCAACTAAATGGATAAAATTTTCTTGAGTTTTAACTCTATCTGACTTACTTAGATTTGAGTTTGGTTTCCCAAATTGTCTAAACACTCAACCTTATTAAGGAAATAATCAACCTTGGTTTTGTGTTTAGAGATCCAATTCACTCCTAGGATCACATCATATGAACCTAGTAGTTTTGCATAAACATCAAAAAAATTAGTGAATTTTGGTAATTTTATTTCATCTCAAATTATGAAAAACTAACCCTACCTCCTATTTATAGTCTACCAAGGCCATGGACACCTCATATGTCAACATAATAAGTATAATATTGCATAGATAAATGTAAAATAATATGTAAAAGGGTTATTCAAGACACAAGTCAACTACACATATCCTTGAACATGCTAATGGCTAAAGGGGTAGCATGCCCCTCCCCTTTAAAACAACATTATCCTCAACATTGAATAAATGGATGCTGTTGTATGAAGGCTTCATCCTCCTAGGTAGCATCTTCATAAGTTAGATTATTCCATTTGATCAGATACTCTATAATCATTCTAGATTGTAAATGTTTAATATGCATTTGAATGACCATTTAAGATAAATAATAAGCCTCCCTTCCTCATCTAATTTTGGTAACTTAGTTTGAGTGGTAAATCTATGTACAATGAACTTATTAAGGTAAGATACATGAAATACTAGATGAATATGAGTGGATGGAAGAAATTCTAGCTTATATGCCACACTACCAATTTTTTGTAAGATTTGATAAGGGCCATAATACTTGGGAGACAACTTATTATCTTTTTTTATTGCTTCAAGGACATATTATTATATGACTACAAGTGAAAAAATACCCAATCACCAATTTAAAAAATCTTCTCACTCCTATGTTGATATGCATGTCACTTCATGTGATTCTAGACCAAAGGTAAATTTTCACACAAACTAGCAATGACTTCCTATTGATGTTGAAGGTGTTCCTCCACTACACACACCTTTAGGTGGGCCTTCAAGGTTGAAGTGAGTGATGGATGATGGTATCCATATAATGTCATAAAAGGAGAAATTTTGGATGAACTATGCAATGAATTATTATAACATCATTCAACTAGGGATAGCCATTGAACCCATTTATCCTATTTATCTAACACAAAACAATGATGGTACCCTTCCAGATACTTTTGAATACCTCAATTTATCCATCAGATTGAGGATGGTAGGATGAGATATGAGACAATTGGGTTCCCAAACATGAAAATAATTTTATCCATAAATTAATAATGAATATGGGATCTCGATCATTGATTATAATCTTAAGAGTACCATGTAATTTCTAAATTGTATTGATAAAGGTAGAAGCTACTGTACTAGCCACTAATGGTTGAGATAAAGAACAAAAATGAGCATACTTTGTGAGTCTATTCGAAAAAACCATCATAACATTTCTACCTTCAGATCATGGTAACCCATTAATTAAATTCATAGATACCTCTTCCCATCATTTAATAAGGATGGATAAGGGTTGTAAAAGACCTAGGTTTTTAATGGTTTCACCTTTATTTTATGGATAGACCATACATTCATCCACATATTTATATACATCCCCATTGAATCATTCACAAAAAAATCCTTCTTGACTCTATGATAGGTTTTCAAAAAACATGAGAGACCACCAAGTGGAGATGCATGAAGTTCTTGAAGGATTTTATTTTTGAGAAGAGAATTTTGACATAGATATAATATATCTTTGTATCATGATTAATTTACCTTCCATGTAAACTTTTCAATTCCATTTAAACCCTGCTAAAGATTCTAAATCAATGCATAGGTAGCACTATCATTCTCCCATTCTGACCTTGCTTCCTCAAGTTAGTCTCTCTACCAAATGGTCATAACACATAGTAATGCATCAACCAAAAGAGTTTTATAAAAATATGGAGTATCCAATATTGAAGTGGTGAACATAGCTATTTTTATCTATTCAAATGCCTTGGTAGCTATATAAATCCACTAGGAGTCTTTATTCAATAAGGAAGTGAGTGGTTATGCAATACTACCATAGTGTTTGACAAACCTACGATAGTAATCAGTTAACCCTAAAAATCCCCTTATTTATTTGAGTGTCTTAGAAATATCCCACTCCATGATGGCTTGTATTTTTTTAGGATCAAATTTTACTCCCTCATGTGATATAATATGACTCAAATATTCCACATATCAGACTCTAAAAGCACATTTGGATGGTTTATCATATAACTGATGTTGCTCGAGAACTGAGAGTACCTATTTCACATGTTACAAGTGGTCTTCCCAATTTTTTTTATAAATAAGGATGACATCAAAAAACACAGGTACAAACTTTCTCAAAAATGGCCTAAAAACCATATTCATCAAATTCTAAAAGGTGAATAGTGTAATGGTGAAACCAAAAGGCATGACCAAAAATTTGTAATGGCCTTCATGAGTGCAAAAAGCTATTTTAGGAATGTCTTCCTCATAAATCAAGCTTTTATTATACCCAAAGTGAATATCTAATTTGGTAAAATAAATAACATCGTGTAATTAATCTAAAAAATCATGAATTATAGGAATATAAAACTTAACTTTGATAGTGAACTTGTTGAGCTCATCTAAGCACATCCTCCAAGTTTCATCCTTATTTTGTATTATGACTACTAGATAAGAATATTCACTTTGGCTATGGTGAATGGTTCCTACCTTGAAAAACTCTTATACCATTTTTTTAATTTCACTCTTATGGGCATAGGGATATCCATATGGTATAATGTTGGGTGTCATACTTATAGGAATGAATCTGATGGCATGATCATTGGTATAGATAGGAGGAAGACCTTTTGGCATGGGACCAAAAACAACTGAATGTTCATCCAATATTTGTTGTAAATTAGGATGGGTAGAATCCTTAGTTTATTGAACATCAATGGAAAACATGCACACTACAAATCCTTTAACACCTTTTTTTAGCATCTTGGCCTTCTGATGTGAACTAAATACTTGTAGATATTTAAATCTTAATCCTCATAGTTATAATATCTTTCCTTTATAATGAAAATAAATGGATAGTTATTGTAAATTCATCTCAATAGTACCTAATGTGGTGAGCCATTAAACTCCCAAAACAATGTCAATCCCACCCATAGGAATAACAAACATAGGATAATCTAGAAAATAGTCCCCCATTGCTAACTTAATATTCTATCATTTTATATAATAATTAACTATACCACCATCTATAATCATGACTTAAAATTATAGGGCTAGGTAGATGAAACAATTCAAATAAGCAACGAACTTACTATTGTTGAGATTATGTGTACTTCTTGAGTTAATCAACATTTTAACCTTCTTTTCCTTAAGTAAACCCACCACCTCAAGAGTATGAGTATAAATACCTACAAGGGCATGGAAGGATATAATAGGTTGAGAATCTACATCTTCATCATTGGGTCTTTAAAAACCCTCACTAGATGCCTCCTCATCTTCTTGATCCTCATCAGCCCCTTTGATATAAAATAACTTCTTTTCAACACATCAATGACCATTGATCTGCTTGTTATCATAACCATAACACAACCCTTTGGTATGCTTCTCCTCAATTTTTTATGGTTTCAATTTAGTAGGTTTAGGTAGTGATGGATTTGGGAAGGTGTGTTCCTAGCTAGTAGGGAAAAGACAATATTTTTTCATCTCTTTTGATTCTTCTAAGTGTGACCTTAGTATAGCTTTAGATACATTTGTGGGGTTAAATATGTGAAACTCTACTTTTAATACTATATTTTAGTCCACCCAAAAAAAGGTCAATCAGATTTGCCTCAGTGATGTTCTCCACACGTAAGGATAGATTTTAAAATTATTGAATATAATCCTTTACTATTCCTATTTATCACAATTTGGCTAATTGGCTGAAGTAGTTTTCAAAAACATTATCCTAATAGTGAGACATCAGTTCATCAATGAATATAGACCATGTAATAGGAGCACCAGGATTCTTCTTTTGAGCATACAACTAATGATACCAAATAAATGGCTCAGGTTCTAGATATAGACATGTCATGACCACCTTTTGAGAGTTAGAAGTTTGGTGTAGATCAAATAGATTTTCAATTTGAGTGATCCAAATGAGTGTATCCTTACCATCAAACTTGCAGAAGTTCACTTTTGGAAACATCAGTTTCACCCCTATTTGGTGTTTTTAGTGTTAAGAGGATGGCCAAAAGGAAAAAGTAGAGGGTTATTGAGTGTTAAATGAGATGAAATAGTATCTAGTTGTGTCTTGATCTACTGTAATTAATTACTCATGACATTAATCTCCCCTTATATTTCTAACATTTGAGTTTGGACTTGCACATCCTTCTACATCAGGCCATGTAGATTTGACTAAATTTAAGAATTCTTCTCTAAAGACATCATATCAGAGGTTTTAAACTCCATGTTATCCCCTAAAGGATTTTTAGGGGTGTCTTTCCTTTTCCCCCATCCACGAGTGTTAGGAATAGAAATAAGAAAGCTTGATGGTGAACCTTATTTTACCCCATTAACCCAACTTTGACCATAATTTTTTTTAAATATGTCAGATTTAAATAAAAAATATCAAAAAATAGACCCAAACTATTTTTTTCCAAGCTTTCCAAAAGTGTAAATAAATTTGAAATTTTATACAAATTGTGAGTTATGGAGATAATTTATGAAAAACCATAAAATGGAAATAATTTTTTAAAAATAGAATCAAATGATCTAAAATTTTAATGTATTATTACTTGAATGTTTTGGAAACTCCTATAAAATAGTTATAGATAATCTTGAAACTTTTTGAGAGATATAGCCAAATTACAAGATCTAGTGTTTTTGACCTAATTATGGTCCAAATCGATGATCAGATACCACTTGTAATGATATTACTTCACCAAATAATAAAAATAATATAAATATATCACAATGATATGGAAATATAGTAGAAAATAAGAATAATAAATAAGCCAATTTGAGGGGGAAACCTCTCAAATGCTTGCGATAAGAAATGAATACTTTGATATGATGATGAACAACTAACCCTACCTCCTATTTATAGTCTACCAAGGCCATGGAAAACTCATAAGATGACCTACTAAGCATATAAGTGCATAGATAAATGTAAAATAATATTCAAAAGGGTTATGCAAGCCATAAGTTAACTACACATATCCCTAGACATATTAATGATTAAGGGCATAGAAAAAACTTTCCAAAAAATTTATGCTTCCATAATTATTGCAAGACTAAATTTGAGTGTTCAACATGATATTATTACCTTTTTTAATAGATGAGAATATAATCCAAAAATACTAACAAAAATTGATCAAGGTAATCTCTAAACACACTATTCATGAGATTCGTGAATGTTGTAGGTGCATCATTAATAAACAAAGAAGTATTGTGAACTTGTAATGCCTATAACACATCATGAAAGTTGTTTTAAAAGTATTTTCCTCTTGGGTTCTTAATTGATGGTACCTGATATAAATATAAACATTTGAAAATACTATTACACCACACATTTGATCAAAAATATCATCAATGAGAGGTAAAAGATACATGTTCTTAATCGTTCCCTTATTAAGCATTCAAGTTTCAATAAATAGACAAAGGTTTCCATATTTATTCTTGAAAAATACTATAGGTGCACCCCATGTAGATACACTTAGCTAAATCAATCCTTTGAGTAACATTTCCTGAAGTTATGCCTTTAACTCGATTAAATTAGTTGTTGTCATTTTGTAAGTAGCCTTAAATTATAGCTTTGACCCTAAAATGATATAAATAGTGAAATCACATCCCTTTTGAGAGGAAGAATTGGTAATTAATTTTAGAAAACAACCTAAAACTCTTGTATAAAAGGATAGTCTTCCAAAGTGGGTTCCTTAGCTTCACCAATTTCATCCATTTTGACTAGGAATGATTGTCATCCATTTTGTTGAGCCTTCTTCAATTGAATGGATAAAATTTGCCTAATTTTTAAATCTCTCTAATTTACTTTGATTTGGGTTTGGTTTCCAAAATCATCTAAACACTCAACCTTCTTAAGGAAACAATAAACCTTGGATTTGTGTTTAGCGAGCTAATTCACTCCTAGAATCACATCATATGACCCTAGTGGTGTTGTATAAATATAAAAAACCTAGTGAATTATAGCAATTTTATTTTAGCCTAAAAAAGACATCTATCAACCTTAACATTAAATTAATTCACGTACTAAACTAACCAAGCATTTACCATAAAACCAACTTTCCTAGATATTTTAATTAACATTATAGGAGAGATAAATCATTCAATAGCTCCTATATCTATCAAAATATAAATAGGATTCCCAAAAAATGTACATGATACTTCAATGGGAGAGGCTTGGAATTATTCTTGATAATTGTCCATTGCTACATAAATACACTACTAAAAGGTTCCCTACTGAGATGTAAAGGTGGATGTATTCTTTTTTCTTCCATCTATCTTCCACCAATGATAATCCTTGGCATAATGGTCTCCTCCACATATAAAATATCCTCCAGGTGGTCCTTTTCTCTCATCTTGATTAACACCATTGAATCCTTCTCTAAAACTACCTCCTATTTTCTTGTTCCTTGAAGCATTAATAAATATTGTATTTTGAATATTGAATTGGTTCTTTGAATTCCCATTCTATTTCAATTTCTTCTTCTTTAATGGTGTCTTGGAACTACCAAACTTCTTTTTAAACTTTTTTCTAAACATTACAAGTGATTTAGTTTTTGTCTTTACTTAATTTCCATCTCAAAGACTTGGTCTATGGTGGATGGTCCATGTATATTCAATTCATAACCAATTTGGGGTTTTAATCCCATAATGAACTTCCTGATATAGAAACATTCATTTTTATGATACTATGGAACATACTTTAAAAGTTTTATGAACTACTCCCAGTATTCATTTACCAACAAATCTCGTTACTTCAAATTCTAGAAGTCTGTTAACTTTTGATCAAAATATAGTTTAGGTATCCATCATGCTGTAAAAAAAGTCAAAAACTACTCCCAAGTAGTGGTAGTGGAATCAAAGTTCATTTCAAGCTTCTTATTAGCCCACCAAGTTATTGCATCACTAACTAATTGGTGATCACCTCACACAAATTTAGTCACCTTAGAATAATTTTGAGTCTCAAAATACTTTTCTATTTATATGATCTAAGCTTTGGCTCCATCATCCAATACCATAGCATCTAACTTGGGTGGGTTCACTTTCTTTGTGTCATATTTAAGATCTGTAGCTACTTGAGCTATAACCACTTTTTAACCCTCCTTGTGCCCCTTATCCTAAGGCACTTATTATTCTTTAGGTTATTCCTTTGGAAACTCTTGTTCATCTTCCTCCTTAGGTCCATGAACTTCTCACTCTATATTTGTTATTCTATCTATAGTATCATTTATGAAAATGAGTATCTAATAAAGTTTTGTAGCTTGTTCTATTTCTAGTTGATTATGATCAACTTGAGGGTTTGTAATAGAATTTCCCTCACCAACTAATCTACCTTGTGCCATTATCCTCATTGAAAATTAGGAAAATATACTTACATTAGTTGAATCATTAGATTCAAATGTTAAATATTCACTTTGATACCACAATGTTATAAACCCACTAGGTTACATAATGGATACACTATTTAAAAAAAAACATAGGGTAAACTTATAAAATCATCTTTAACTATCTATAAGATTATTGTTTGACTAATAAATTCATCCATAAAATTAATTATATAAGTGTATTAACCCATTGGATAAAGATACAATTTACTTACTTTCTAAACAAAATAAATTAGATTACAAGATGAATAACTCTTACTAAATATATAATGGAAAGAATATTATACAACAAAACACTAATATAATCCACATTTCAATAATAAATGAGCCTACAACCCCTGATGTCATAATATTTAGAATTAATTACAAGTCTCACATCCACTGCTATTTTGAATATCCATCAAATAATAATGTACATGTTACATTTTAGTATAAAATCAAATATATAATAACATTTATACAATAGTACAAAAGAGATTCATAAGTAGTTCAATGATCCATAAATATAGCATGAGTATGATCCTAGATGGTTGAAACAATTGATAGAGGTAGAGCATCATGTGAATTATTTACCCTTAACCATATACCAATTATATCTTGCACACCTCCTCACTAGGAGTGGCCCTACCCTTCACAAAGGGGAAAATAAGAATAGTGTGGATATCAAGAAATCAACCAGAACCCATGTGTGTACAATCACTAATACATGCAATAGTTAAATATACCATGGAATCTAATCCTTATATAAAATGACATCAAAATACACATGTAAACTATAAATTATAGTGGAATGACAATGTCTCAATGATAACATTACTTTGGTCAATTTTTTCATTATAGGAAATCAGATCTAAAAATTTTAGTCAATTCCAATCACACAAAACTCTTTGCTACTGAATCATGAATATCATATGATATCATGGGATAGTTAAATTATTTTCATATTGACATCCTCTCATATCTATCACCTATTATCAAAAAAATAAGTCTAACAATTTCCACATAAAGATTCAAGTAGAATAATTATAGATTGTAAATACACTCATTTCAATAGTAATGTAAGATACAAACAATCATAAATGAAGAATTTCATTATTTCCATTCACTTAAACATAAAAGTTACAAAATATATTTATAAAATGAACTGTATTCAAACCAAAAATGTATAAGAGATTATAAAAATAATCAAATCATTCTAAGTTCCTTTCCAAAACATCCTTCGATTACAATTCATATTTATAAGTATATAAATGATGATAACACTCAGTCATCATTATAACCTATGAATCTAAAAATAAATCATAACAAAATTAATTCTATAAGCTTCCTTTATACATCTCTCATAATTATTCCATGATGATCTATTGTGTAATAAGATCTTATAATGAAGTTATAGTCTGGTTATTCCTTTTAAACAATATTTTCCCTAATTTTTCACTTATAAATAAAGCCATTATAAATATTATAAAATATGAGAATGTGTATACAATATACCTAAGTTTTATATTTATGTTCATTACCAACCATACAAACCAAGAATAAACACCCTAATATATATATATATATATATATATATATATATACACACACACACACAATCAAAACATATATAGAAAACATTCTCTTATTTGAATATTCCACTTTAAATCTACATTATCACTTACAACTATGTAAATCATCTAGATACAACATATATAAGTTTGTATAAGTAACTCAATGTTTATTTAACTAATTATTGGTATATGTAATTCTTTTATCAAGTCCTCAAGATCTATATTACCTATTTTATATTCCCAGATTTCATCATTATTCAAGATAACTTAAAACTTTGTGAAAAACCCTTATTTACATATATAAATACTCTACATATTAACTTTATTTAAATAATAACTCTTATTACATATTAACTCTTATTTGTACGTGCACACACAAAAAAAATAAGATCTAAATAATTCATCTACATTATGTGAATCAACCCAAAAACCTAAGCTATGAATGACCTAAAACAATAACTATGAGACTATATATAAGCTTAGATTGCCTTATTAACACATACAACTATAATATGTCACCAAAAGGGAGATAATGTATGCATAGGTTTTATGTATCACTACTAGTTGATTATGCATTGACACTCATATTTGAGTGTAAACAACTAGGTCTAAATATAACAATGTTTAGTGCTAAACTACTCGAAATACTTTTTTACAAAATGATTACAACTTGGTTATATGTACTCATAGTTCATTACCCAAAATTTCATAGACAGGTTTGTAAATAGCCTCACACTTGTATATATGTAAGTGTTTATATATATATAAGTTCATATTTCAAAATATATCCCTTAACTCTGTAATAGTTGGGTAATTTTTAAAAATGGAGTATTTTATGTCATTCAAGCCAATACATAAATTAAAATAAAAAAAATTGTGTAGACTCTACCCATAACATAACAACCAAATAATAAGGCTTGATTTTTAACATAGGTCAGGTCTTCTTCATATATGGCTCAGCCCTCCACTTTATAAGTCCGAGGATGGAACCAAGTTCCATCCCTAGGTATATCAACATAAAAACTTAGGGATTTGAGTTCAAAGAATAGAGTTATTGAACCATTATTTCTAATATTTTTTCAAACTTGGTGAGTGCTAGTAAATTATAACTTTCTATTATATTCTCTACAAGATACCAACTATTCCCTTTGATTTGTGTATACCCGTGGTAAGGGTTTAATTAAATTTTATAATTTCAAGTATTAAAGTGGGTATAATAAAAATCAAATAAAAACCACATTTTAAAAATTATATAAATATACAATAATGAAATATGAATCGACTTGTTTATCAAAAGTTGTGCCATTTCAATGAATGAAATGTTAGCCCTTCCTCCCCTTTGGTTGATCTCTCATTTTCCTTTTACCATATATCATGTTGTTATTTTATTTCTCCTCCTCTCTATTATTATTTTATAATAATCCATGTATGAATGTAATGCCCAGTAAACTCTCTTTCTTCCCCCCAAGTTCACCAATATCAAACTTCAATTCATAAATTCTTAAATTCATTCATGCTTTCAATTAGCTTGTACTCTTTTCTCTATAGCCTTGCATGGTGGTTGAGGAAACCCTCATCATTCCAAATGATGAGGTTAAGTCCCATGATCATTTTAAATAACCAAAAAAAAACCCTAATTACTTTTAATTCATGAAACATAAAAAATATAATAATTAAAATCTAATTCCATTACCTTTCCACTTCGTGCAATATGCTAATGGTTATATAAACCAAAAAAATATCCAAAGTTTTGAAGTTTAAATAAATAATTTTATTTGGGGGGGGTTTGAATATTTTATATCCATAATAAGTCATGAAAAATCATAATTTGAACAACCCAAACATGGTCCAAAATAATAATAAAATACCATTAACATTCTTACCTATACCTACTATAATGTAATCAAGATTTATCACAATACAAGTACCTATAGAGATTTTAAAGAATCATAACTAGTATTTTCATAGACTTAACATATATGTCAATAAAAATAAAATATGTATCAAGTTAGTGAAAATAATCTTGAATCCCTAAAAGGAAAAACAAATTAATAACATTCATTTCACTCAAGCAACTAAATATGGTGTGTGTGCGTTTGACAGAAATATCTCAACCCCCAATGTTAGTATCTTCTTCCACCTCTCTAATGCTACTCTCCA
The DNA here is from genome assembly GCA_037957365.1 of Torreya grandis. Classification (NCBI taxonomy): domain Eukaryota; kingdom Viridiplantae; phylum Streptophyta; class Pinopsida; order Cupressales; family Taxaceae; genus Torreya; species Torreya grandis. Next base: position 842,743 of record JARHVA010001818.1, read on the forward strand.
TCTATACTTATTATGAGGGTGGGACAATCCTAAAACAACCTTAATAAAATAAATGGATATTTAGTATGAAATCATAATAGTCATCAATATATAAGCATAAATAAATTACTAAATGTAAATAATCTATAAATGAAATCAATCATCAAGATCATAAAGCATAGTATGGCATAAGCAATAGATATCCAATCATAATATCGATTACAAAACAAAAATATAATTGTTAACCATACAACATGTATATATCCAACTCAAACATAAAATTTAGAACTACAAATTATTAGTCTCATTATCCACTATTTAATGCTTAAATAGTTTTATAGAGAAAAATTATATTTGACAATCTTAGCCAAAAATATACATTTGTATAATTCCCCTCCCATCTATGGTAGTCATAATATGCATTATTTTCATGTCCCTTAGGTAGATTCCTACTAATATCAACCTATTTTAGTGGAGGGATAGATATAAAGTTACACTCAAGTAACTTTTGTAAGAGCTTATGTTGAATCTTTTAAACATAATAGAATCATGAAGAGAGGCATGCAAAATTTTCTTGAATATATATTTTAAATCATTGTCAACCATGGGATTTGTCATCTTATAAAGCATAGTCTTGTACCAAATCACATAATAAATGATTATTTCATTAGATTCTTTCTTCAGGTTTGTAATTTATGCATAAGATAATTTCTCAGTGATATAGATCAAAAAAATAACTTGAAACTGATCAACCAAAGGATTAAATGCATTAACTAATTAGAATGGATGGTGTCATAAAACCAACACAATGATACTCCTTATGACTTTTTAAACATAAATTAGACAATAAATTATCATTGAAAGAATAGTAAAAACATGTTGCATGAAGGCTCTTAGATGTTTCTCTAGATCACCTTTATTATCATTTAATGTAATATTAAGAAATAAAAAGCCTATATTTAAGGGATAAGCTAAAATATATGGTGATAAAGTATTATGAAGCAAACCATGAGAATTGATCAAATGAATAGCTATAAAAGCACCCACTCTAACTGTAACACCTTAGATTGTAGACCTATAACATTATACATGAGGGATTGTGTAGTAGGCATATAAATATGAGGTAAACCTTATGTTATTCCCACACCTTGGGTGGACATCACATGTGTGACCATATATGTATACATATGAATAGTAGTAGTGGTAGTAGTCAAAACACCTATTATAAGGTTGATAACTCTAAAAGGATGATGAATATTATTTAAAGGATCATGTTGTTCCTTAGATGTGCTATCCTTCATTTTTTGTAAAGTTTTAACCTTGACGACTACCTTCAAAACTTAGTCCAATTTATCAATTTGTTGGTAGATTCTATGTCAAAAAGTAGCCAAAGATTCAACTTATTTAGGATCTACCCCATTAAGGTCATCAATACATATTATATATAGGTATTCATTGTTATCTTGATTAATATATTCTAAATTGAGAATTTAATAATTAACAATATGATATTACACTTGTAATTGTTCATTAAGAATAGTTTCATTAAAAGAAGAATAAGGAGTAATATGCATTTTAATTAAGTTATCAATTTTAGTGGGAATCAAAGTAATATGATTATGTTCAATTTCAACACTATTTATCCTAGAACTTTCCCTAAAAGGAACATATAAACTAGCCTTCTTAGATGGCATAAAATAAAATCATGGAGATATAAAAAAGGCTAGGGCCAAGGTGAAAATTTTTTTCTACCATAATATGTGGGGAACTCAAAAATTAGATCTGAAACTCTAAGAAAAAAGGATGAAACTCTATAAATAAGGATGAAACCCTAAAGAAAACCTAGGGTTTGACATGTTGACTATATAAATGGGTTTGACAATATGTATTACTTTATTTTTTATTAATTTGATATAAGTTTTTCACTATTTATATAATATGATATATTAAAATAAAACACTAATTTAAATGTAAAAACAATGTATACTTAAATTATTATAACTTACTACAATTGGAAATGATGTAGGGGATTTATATACTTAGCTTATTTAAGGTTTATGTAGGTTTGAGACTGAATGAAAGTGACTTAAAGGAGTTTAAATTTAATTATAAGTTACTTATATTAGGAATATGAGTGTCTAAATCTATTTATATGAGTTCATTAGGGTCTAGACACCTGTGTCAATATAAAGGCAAATGTTGTTAATGGATTCATCCTTGTGAACTCTACCTCAATGTTTTGGTACATGCCATCATGCCTAATTGAAAAATGTATTCATATGTGATATTAGGTGAATATGGTGTGTGAAAATATAAAAACATGTATCCGTAATTTTAAAATCCTAGTTCCACTTTTGAAACTAGGTTTAGGCTTATAAAATGGGAATAAGGGTGGGTTAAGTTGACCATGACTATTTCATAATGAATGTCTAGTCTAAGAAGATCCATTACATCATATATTACCAAAATTATTGGGTGTTTCTCATATAGCCTTACACTAATGTATAATTTTTTTGTATCAAATAACACACCCATGTGCCAAAGCACAAGATCCCATGCATCTTCAATGTCAATGCATAACTCTTTTAGCTTATCACTAAAAACCTGAAAATGTAGTTTCAGAGGTTTGTAGATAATTTATTAGGATTAACACACATCCCCACATAAATTTACCTATGTGATCCTCTATATTATGAGATGATATTTTTGAAAATGTATTATGGTCTATAATTGAAGTACACCCAAAAACATTAGGCCATGCATTATGAACTTGATTACTCAAGAATATGAGGTATCTCTTTGTCATTTGTTTAGATTTTCTATATCACCCCAAGTTGGCATAAGGTATTTAATAAATGTTGTGCACATATCATAATACATGATCATGTGGCCCACACAAACTTTGTATTTCTATGACACCTATATCGACTCTTTGCACTCTTTATTGCTCTTACAACACTAATACAAACCACCCAAAAATGTGAAGCACTCATGCAACCTTTGTGGTATCATAGCGTTCTTATACAACATCAAGACAAACACCACATGATAATGCAATCATATAAATGACTTATCACCTTCACAACATATCATACCCAATATACCAACATGTGATATTCTTGTGTGTTTCTAAAACACCTTCAAGCATACTACACATCAATCTAGCTTAGTACATGACTCATCATTGACATATCAAAGCTATTCTAATGCATGGCATGCTAGGTGGCATTACCAATGTCTACACTATTTCATGTATTTTTTGATAATTTAATACTTATGTAAGTTCAACCATCAAACCTATAAGGAACACAAACCATCAAGTGGGTAGAAGATGAACCATTCTTGTAACCATCTAATTTTGTAACCATCTATTATAACTCATTCCTTGTAATGATACATATTATAAATAACCAAATAGGTATGATATGAACACAAATAGGAGGATTGCGTAATGAATAAATGAGTGTCCAATGTCCTATTTCCTATTCATCTATTACTATAACCTCTTAAATAATTGCATGCCTCAAACATCTTGTATAAGATGATACCTTCCCAAATTAGGTAAATCATTTAGAATTTTTATCAATCTCTAATCATGTGAACTTGTTTTCACTACTTTTTTTGGATGACACCATAGTATAGATGAATAAATTAATATGTTTATCCATTTTTTATCATGATAAATTTCATTCCTTGTCTTATTTCACATTATATGCATATGTGCTTCTACCTACTCTTTCTATTGAAAATAAGTGGCACCATTATTCCAATATCCAATGTTAAATGTGTAATGGTTGTTTAGAAATGTATTTATTAGATTCCATTGCATCTTATGCAATTACAAAACTCTATTTTAATTCACTTCCACATATAATCACCTTAAATCTACTAGGATTCCTCCTAGGCCTTATATTAGTGGTATTAGAGTAGAGTTTGCCATACCCACCTACCTTAAGTTGTCTATGCTAAGCCAAAAAATTGGTATTTAGATGCGTACACAATTTTATTTTCTACTGAAATCATGGGTGAAATGATCAAAAAGTCAAATGAATTATATAAGGAAGTCCTCTTTGAAAGTCTCTAGTATAGATCATGTTCTTACTCAAGGAGATTTGACATTCCAACACTAGAGTCAATAGTTGTAAGATGCTCTCTATTCTAAGGAGAAAAGATTTAGTCTTATCATGGAGAAGGTAAAATATCTCATGACATGAACCATTAATATTTCTAAGCTTATATATCATGACCTTGTTCAATTTGAGGATATATGTTTTCTTATCATGAAAAATTAATATTAAGAACTATCTACCAAGGACAAAGAACTTGAGTAACTTGGAGCTGAGTGCACAAAATTTTAAGCATCTAATCCTCTATTTATCAACATAACACCATACCCAATCATTAAATTTGATTCAAATTTAATGATGGATGAGAAATTTATAAGTCCATGTCATTCACTATAGTTTGAATCATCAACAATATTTTTTGGTAGTTTTGAGAAACACACCAAGGGAATTAGTTCTAAGATACTAAAGAAAATGGGCTACAATGAAGGTAAAGGTCTATGAAAATAGGGCCAATGCATCACTAATCCCTTCCAGATGTATATGCAACCATATAATATGGATATTTATTATACCAATTTTAACATAAGTAGAGAAGAATTCATACACTTCTAACCATAGCTACATGAAATTGATGCTTCTATATCACACTCTATGGAAGATAATCCAAGTATTTCACTTGTGTATCAGGTTGTTGATCCTAATATATAAATAATAGTAATAATTTGTGTGATAATATCAACCAAATTTCACACACAAGTAATTGTTTTAACACATATAGGATATTTAGTGGAAACTTGCACCACCACATGAAAAATATGATGTACATATTAATAACAATGTTGCACACACTCAAAATTGTAAGAGTATAGGTAATTATCAACATAAAATCAACCTAAAGAACATGTATAATATTATAAATAATCAAACCTTTCATAATAGACTTAATTCCATCAAAATCATACACCTTGATGGTAATCTATGTACTACTAATGCAAAGAACACCACAAAGCTCAACTATGCCATTCCACAAATAAGCCCTCATTAGAGACACACAATGCATTCTCTAGTTACATAAAACCATTTTCATTGCCTTTTTCATAAAACTAATAAGTGTTTGTATCTTCATATTTGTGTTATTTGTAGAAGAAGTAGCCATTCCTAGTCCACTTATTGTTATTTAGACATTCCATTGCAAGTAAATACACATTCTCTAAAACTACATTGTAGATGGATGGATCTTGATAGTTAGGTAAAAGTATTTTATTCTATATAATGTGTTAGATAACAACACGTCATTTTATACATCTACACATACACTAATTTTTTCATAACACCCCTTGCATTATATACCAACACCTTTACAGTTATACACCATCAATAGGCCAATTTTTGTTGTAGCATCATTTCTTACACTCTCACATGAAGCTTCATAATTATTAATAGAGATAGAGAGAAAAAAATTTATTAGCTTCACTCCTATATATTAAAGTTATGATATTGGAAATAAAACTCATTTAGCATAGAGATCACTTGTATCACCATCACTACATCATCAAGGTAAATGGATTAGAATTCAAAGTTCTCTATGTTTCGAGCATGAAACATCCATTTGAAATGTGTATGATTCATTATAATTATCTCTTATGTACATGGATTCATTAAATTCCTTGATAAATAACATGAATATGTATACTCCTTGTCATCATTAGAATCAAAGGATCACATACATATGTTAGAATTTGCAAGCATCTACAACATATTCTATGATTTTCTACCATGAAAAACAACACACTCTCAAGCATCACAAGTTTAGTTTTCAAACATATATTGAACATTGGCATTCTATGCAATGTTCCACATAAAGAAACATAAAAATATATGTACATCTATTTTCATGTATTTGGTATCCTACATTCCTTCTCAAGGATTGGATTCAACATCACCATGCCACTAACTTCTTTAATTAGAGCATTGTTTCAACACCATTATTATGGAACCTAAAGTCAACAATAATGGGGACCATCACTTTGTAAGGGGGGAGATTAATATAAGATGATCTGAGACAACATATCCTACTGTAGTTATTGGATGTTGCTCATTTATCCTTATGATAACATCATAAACTTTAAAAACAAATTTAACACTCATGTGCAAAAGTGTAATATCTTACACATCTTTAGTGTCACCACACAACTATTATAGTTTAACACTACAAGCCTCGCAGGGTAGTTTCATATGTATTTAGCGAATCTATGAGGCTTAGCATACCTTTTGACATAGATTTACCTATGTTAACCTCTAGATGATGATATGAGCTTTCTAAAAAGGTATTATGGTTTATAATCAAAGCCTATCCAGAAAAGTTAAGTCGTGCCATGTGAAGTATATTACTATATAATTTATGATATATCCTTATGCATTGTTAAAATTATTTGAATCATCCCAATTTAGTGCAAGGCACTAATAAAATATTATTCACATCACACAATCAAACGCATGATTACATAACCCACATAACTTTTGTATATTTACATATCTTATAGAGACTCTTTACATTATTATTTGCTCTTGTATCATAAAGACAAATCACTGTGGTAATGTGCAACACTCGTGAAGCCTATATGATATCCTTGTGTGTTTCCATAGTGTCATATGAACATATCATACCACTTTAGTCTTGTGTATTACTTAACACTTTCACAACATCTTGTGTGAAGCATATAGATATGTGACACCCCTGAATGCTTCTAAAACATAGTGAAACACACAACACATCAGTTTAGCTTAGTGTATTACTCAACATCCACATACTTGAACTCTTTTACTAAATGTGTATTCAGGTGGCATTCCCTAGGTCTATGACATGTTAGGGATCATATTAGCAATGTAACATTGATGGAATTATAACCGTCACACCTACAATGAATTCAAACTACCACATTGATAAAGATGAACTCTTTATGTAACTATCTACTTTTGTAACCATTTGTTGTAACTAGTTCTTTGTATTGATATATTGTAAGACACAAAACATTGTGAGATATAGGCACAAATAGAAGATGCGCACAATAAAAAAGTGAGTGGCCACAATCCTTGTTAATAATTGGTTATGTCTACAACATGATAAATACTTGTATGCCTAAGTGTCTTGTATCATATGATCCCTTCCCAGACTAGGAATATTAATTAAGATGTTTATCCCTATCTAATAATGGGAACATATTTCCCATGCTTTGTCTGATGACATCACAGTCTAGGCAATCACTCGATATGCTTATCCCTTTCTCATATATGAAATTACATTCATTGTCTTAATATAAATTGTACACATGTAATTGTACCTATTATTTCTATTTAATAGAAGTGGCACCATTCTACAAATATCCTATGTTAAATGTGTAATGTTTATTTTAGTAGATATTTCTTAGATTCCATTGCATATTATATAATTCCAAAACTCTATTTGAATTCTCTTTTGCATATAACCACCTTAATTTTTTTAAAGTGGATTTTACACTATGTCTCTTCATGGGCCTTATATTAATGGTTGAGTACTAACTACATATCCAATACTCTAAGGAGGGATGTCCAATCACATGTAGTTATCCTTACTAGATCTATTTGTTCAATGGTGATCCTTTTATGAATGAAAATTGTAGTCTAGATTTTGACATGTTAAAATGGAAAAAATGACTTAGATTAGGTGCTTTAGACTTGGTTTGGGCCTAATCCTTATGACTAATTTATGATTTGGTAAGTTTTAGTTAGTCCCTTTGAATGTTCAAATGATAGAATAGGATTTCTTAGCACTTTCTTGGTAATGTTATATAGGGAAATAAGATTATACATTTTATGTATTTATATGGGACTCTTTGGGTAATTTATCAAGATGACATTTAAAACTTATGTACTGACCCATAAAGATATTTTAAATTTGAAAAATGATGGTTTCTTTGCATGAGAATAAGTATGTTAGGGATGGATGGCTATGAAAACCTTGAGGTGTTTGAGATTTTACATAGGTTATATAATTTAGGAATATTAATTTGATGATTTGGAGATAGTCTAAGTATGATTTTAAGTAAAATAGACATAGGCTAGGGAATTTTTGTAGGTGATTGAAAATAAATTGAGAAGGTCAGACTTATAAAAAGAATGTGAATAGAAGAGAAGGGTGTGAAATATTCTTGTGTATACATAATTAATATAATGTGAATTTAGGTTAAGATTGATATTTCAAAGTTTTTAATATCATGTTTTAGTGTCTACATGAAAATAACAAAGCTATATGCCATGCCTAAATATTACATGACTAATACCACACTAAAAAGACAAAATTTTATTTGAGCATACACATTATAAATAATGACACTACCCATTGTCTATCCATATTTTTGTCATGAGATGTGAAATGTGTCACAATAAAATTATGTGCAAATATGGTATGTATGGAAATGCAAAAGTGGCCACATAGTTATTATGAAACCTTGATGGCCCCATTTGCTTAATCAACCTACAAGATCTTAAACAAGATTACAACTTTCTAAGAAAATTTAGAAGTCCCCACAACTAAAAGGTCTAAAATGGACACTCAACTAAAACTATGTGGGTTTGAACAACTACTAGCTCAAACTATTCATCGAAACTCTCAACAAGTTTTAAGAAGGACCTCCAGTGATTCCAACCAATCATAGGGATTAGTTCACACTTGAAGTCAAAAATTGCATCTATTTTCATATTGAATTACCTTTTAAGAAAAATTATTATCAAGGAGGATGTATACTCCTCATATGACCTAAAAATGGGTCTAAAGTGTACTTGTTTATCCCCTAAAGATAAAACACTACATCTGAGCCATTGGATCTTTTAAATCTTGATAGTTAGATTTAATCAATGATGAGGAAGCCATATAAATAATTAAGGAGGTAAATAAAGGTTTCAAATCAATAATTATGTTTCAATATTATATTTTAGAAATAAGGAAGGAGGTTCTGGAGAATGACTTGTCCATAGTCATCCCTCTTCTCCTTCCTCAACCTTAGATGACTGCCATTAATGGAGTCTCCAATATTTAAATATTTTTCCATTAGTTTTAATTTTGAAAATATATTTAAATATAAGAAATATTGGGTTGGTTTTTTTAGGTCCATATTCTCAAAAAGTATCTAGTTGGTTCTAAGCTCTTATAGTTTTTGAAAAATCCTTTGAGAGATTCAAGCTCCACCATAGCCATTAATTACTATAAGAAAGGTTAACTAAGAAACATTTTTTTAGTTTCAAGATTTTATTTTTAGTTCATGTGATATAGGGTAATAAATTAAGAGGGTTACCTTTTGGATAAACCTATATTAGGTCTTGAAGGAGCCCTAAAATGATAAAATGGTAAAAAATGACATTTCATAGACAAACAAGCCATATATTGAAATATATGTATTTTTAAGCCCTAAAAATACTTACACGTGGAAGATGGAAAATAATTGGGGGTGTTTATTTCAAGTCACCCCACCTTTGGGTATTTGGGTTTCCATAACCGATTACATAAAAAAGGCTAGGTCTAGGTAATTAGGTTTTGTTTTAAAACAAGTGTATAGTCATTAAACTTTTTAAATGATAAGGTTTTTAAAAATTAATTTTAAACACAAAAAAAAGAAATGGAAAAACCTATAGTATTTTTTTTTAATAAATTCAAGGTGGGTTGTGGTTACATATTATTGACCATCCCCTTTTAATTTATTAAATGTAGTAAGGATTCATTGTGTGGCTTATAAGACACATGGTTTATGTAACTTCTTAAACCTTCATGATAATTCCTACATACACCACCAATGTTATAATCCACAATGGTTATTGCCAAGTAGTCATGCTAGCCCTTAGGGCCTCTAAACCCATACTACATGGTCATATGAATGACCCCTATCCTAACATTTGGTTGCACTAAAAAAAAGGTCTATGTCCTTCAAAGGGGCCTGTCAAACTTTAAATTACCGTACAAGCACCCAAATTTCAAAAATTCATAACAAAAAACATAATCCCAAAATTTATGAAACAAAATGAATTGGGTCAATGTTTTTATGCATTTCACTTTAAAAATATTTTAGGCTAGATTTACCTTCATTTTACATGCACAATTTTTTTTTGAAATTTGTCTATTTTTATAAGGAATTTAGGTAAAATTAGTTATTTGCCTTTAAATTTTCATAAAAATAAAACCGTGCATAAAAAATTTAAATCATAAAATGCCTCAAAACCTTGATTAATCTTATTTTTCATCAAAATCAAAATTGAGTAAAATTAGAACTTTTAAAATTATGTAAAAATATTTAAATGAACTTATCCCTTTTTGGGATTAATGTAATCCATTAAAACAAGAATATGAAAAAATATGTTTTTAATATATTTATAATAAACTGTGAAAAAAAATGAATGATATTATTCATACCAATTTTAAAACTTGATTCAAAGCATAAAAATGATCTTTCATTACATTTACCCTTTCTTCTTTCAACTAGTACTTTAATAAAATTTAATTCATGAAATATCATAATAATTACATCAAAATTTTCCATCCTTATATTTCACATTTATTATAATAGAATAATGCATACAAATTACTTAAATCAACCAATAATTATTTTCTTATAATTTACATTTGTAAATCCCACACAATAACAAGTATCCAAGAAAGATTCCAAGTGTAACATCAATAATTTACTCATTCATCCCAAACTAAAACCCATATAACATCAAAAATATACTCTATTATGAACATGTTCGATATTCATGTGGAAACCACTAGCACAATATTTATCAAACTCCACACTCAACCATTATGGATGAGGATATCCACTCTCCACACTATGGGGGTGGGAATTGGAGGGCTTGGATTTTCTCCCTTTCCCAAACCCTTATCCCTTCACATTGGAGGACCTTATTAACATGAGGGTTTACATTTTAAAAAACTCCATGAAATGGAGCTTCATAGGAGGACTTGGAACTTGGTTCCCTTACCCAAAACCTACGCATGAAGGCACCTACCATGTAGAATAATCCAATCCCATTTGGGAAATATAAAAATGTGATTTTTAATCTAAAAATGGGTTGTGAAAATAAAAATAAAAAATGGAGGTATTTTTCATCTCCAAGCTAAAAGAGGCAACAAACACACACATAGTGGCCATAGGCATAACCATGGAAAATAATAAGAAGAGAGGCTACACAAATTACATTACATCCTCTTATAATCACAAGGAAATAAGAGAAGAGAGGTTTTTTATTTAAAATAATGAAATGAATAAATTTTGGGTGACATAAATTCCTACCTTATCTCCATCACTTGACTTTACATAAAATGGGATATTATATAAGTGTTTTTAGCAAGCCAACCCTTCCCAAACCAAGCTCTACTCCTTCTCAATCTCCTTATTTTCTTCCTCTAGCTCTCCTCAACTCTTTAATTTTTAAAATGAGCAAAAATTTCATCCAAGGAAGGCTTTACTTACTCTTATATACAAAAAAATCCAACCCAATGGCCAATGGGAAGGTAATACTTTTCCATTCCCATTTCTTGGATCTTCTTCAAATGCCTTCTATAGTATTGACTCACCTTACACACTCATGTGGGAAATTAAGAATTTCACACACCCATTAATGTTCTCACTTCCCCATGACATAAATGGTCACATGGGATGTCTTATAACTTGATTAATAGTAAAAAAAGTTTTATCCCTTATATTTCTCATAAGTGGTCTTATATACACTTAAAACTACCTCTAAAATAATTTATATCCACTTGTAAACATGGGTCCAAGTTCCCATTCGAGTTTTGATTAAGGGGACCACTTAATGGTTTACACTTTTAAATTTATGAATATATAATGTTAATGTGGCTTATAATTTCTTTTATAAAGGTAATTAATAGTGCAAATGGGGTGTGGATAGTGCTAGGAGGGTAAAAACTCAACATTAAATTTAGGATTGAATTTTATTCCAATAGATTCATGAAGTGATTATGAAACTAAGAAAATGGTGAAATTATGTTTGGCATAGTCACAATTCCATTACTTGGCCTCAATTTTCATATACACATAAAGTTGCATTACCTGAGGTACCTAAAGTTGTTGAAGGTAAACATATAAAGGATATATAAAAATACAAAGTGCATACATAAAACATCCAAAACAAAATTTCTCAATCATCCACATGAGGTAATATTAACATGCTAACATCCATATAACTGTAATCTCAAATCACATGATAAAGCAGTATTTATGAATTGCAATAATCAAAGTGAAGTCATCCATAACCAACATCTGAATATTACTCATGTAGGAAACTAATAACATCAAGAACATAACATCTGATGTCTCTATAATAATGTAATAATAACCATCTCATGTCTCAAATAACATAAAGATCACATCACAGCAGGACATGTGCAAGAAAAAAATTACAACAAAATTAGCATTGTAAAAATTGGGGCCTCACACTACATTCAACTAAGTACTTATCCCTTCATTTATTGATCATTTCTATATTTAGCATATGTAATAAATCACAGGCAACAATTAATTTTGTATAATTATTGAAATATACTTTACAATCTAACTGTTATTACACTTTTTAGGTTCATTATTAAAAAATAAGGTAATACATATTGGTTAATCTAATCCTTTATTGAGTATGTTAAACCCTAGGTTTCATGGATTGTAGCGTTTCATCCTTTATTCTTAGTTTTTTAGATTTATGTAATTCAAAATATTTTATTTCCATTTATTCACATAATTTACACATCATCATAATGGAATAAAAAAGTAATGTGGATGTTAATGTTTATTTTTGCAAAAGATTCAATGAAATAGATTAAAGGGAATTAACTTAATATCTTAAATTAAATCCATACTTACTTGATGCATTATTACATGTAACTAGAGATGAAATACAAAAAACTACTCAGTTTGTTATAGATAATAAACAACATGAGCCCTTAAATGATATTAATAAAAAAATTAGAGGTATTGACTCTATAAAATGTGTTTACACCACTAATACCATTATTACTATTCCTGTGTCTACACCTATGGTTACACATATGATGCCTTACCATGGTGTGGGGGAAACACAAGGATTTAAAATAATTTTATTTCATATCCTTACATAAAAGACTTATCACTACTAATATGATGTCATCATCCATACCTATTGCATTATCCCTCATGCAGACTATTATAGATCTGTAGGCTAAGGTGTTGAAATTAGAATAAGGTTCTTCTAAATATATTCATTTGAGTGATTCTCATGCATTGATTCACAATCCATTATCCATAGATATTTCAACTTATTCTTTAACTACATGTTTCATAGCTCATAATATTACATTATACCATGGTAAAGGTGATTTAGAGCAATGCCTAAGAGCATTTCATGTAACACGTTTAGACTAATCTTCCAATGATAAGTTGTTAAGTTATTTCTATGAAGTCATAATAAATATGATTTTTGATGGTTTTATGAACTCAAATTCCAATTAGATGATGCTCTTAATCCTTTAGAAAATTAATTCTTAGTATATTTTTCAATCAATATCAGTAATAAATTATCTTACTTCCAAATAACAAAACCTAAGTAAGCATCTAATGAAATAATTAGTGACTATGTGATTTGGTATAAGAGCATACTTTCTAAGATGAAAAATACTATGGATGAAAAATGAGTTATAAGACATATTCAAGAGATTCCATGATTCCATTATGTTCAAAATATTTCGATCATTTGATGACTTATATCATAAAATTTAAGATCAAGAAGTAAAGTTTAATCTATCAATAAACTAAAAAATTGGTTAGTACTCCACCTAATTCAAATTTAAGATGTAAAAAAAAAAAAAAGTTACAAGGCAAAAATAAATTATACTAAAAATGAGGTAAAGGTAACAATTAATGTAGTGTCATAACCTACTAATCAACTTGTTCTATCTTCTCCTCAAAGGAGGAAATTTTCAATATTATCTAAACCTCCTCATAATCTATTTAAAATTTTACTTGAGTGCAACCTTATATCTCTCCCTCCAAAAAATAAGTTTGATATGAGTAGGCCTTTACCTAAGGGATACAATAATAATGCATATTGTGACTATCATAGGTACATATGACACTCTACAAATAGATGATTGTATTTAAGACATAAAATTCAAGATCTCACTAACCATAACACAATTTAGATTAATTGTATCAGTACATCTATGAATAATTTAATACCAAAACATAATGGGAATGCACAATTGGAAATGTTTTCTAGTCCCTCTCCAAACCTTATGGAAACATAAATTAAGACTAACCTTTAGGTTCATGTGACTTAAACTACACATCCTATTCCTTCAACATATGATCACCCTTTGCACAATATTATTGGTACACTTACAAGCATATCTATACAACTACGTATAATTATATTCAATGACTATGAGATTATGGATGATTATTCTAGTTACACATCATTATTTGTACATGCATATATTGATTCATAACCTATGCATTATGTCATGGTAGAAAATAATTCAAGTAAAAACTTTTGCACTATGATACTCATTAATAGTCTTGGATATACACACGAGGATTTTATAAATACAACCAAGATAGTTACAAGATTCTATGGAAAGAGACAAAACTATTTTTCTAAGTATTATACTACCACTCAAGTTAGTTTATACAATAATTACTAATTTATTATTATTTATAAAAATTAAATGGGCATTTGACATGTTGTTATGATGTCCTTAGATAAATAATCTCCATGCATTACCATATTTAATATATGTGTCAAGTATATACATTGTAGTAGGGTGGTTATAGTTATAGGTATTCCATATCATATTCAGCCTGAGACTTTTCCTCCTCCAAACTCACCCCTCCCCCCAAACCACCATATTCTATTATTACAATGTGATATATGCACTCATGAAATTTCAAGATCACTCATTCACACAATTATGAAATAGAATCCATCATTCTTGCATGATAACTAGACAAACATTATGCACAAAAAGTATCCATATTATTGTGTCAAAATAATCAATATATAATCCACATATTCCTCTCTCTAAAAATATAGGGAAGCACAAGGAGTGGCTAATAAATAAGCAAATGAGTTGGTTTCACATTAATTGATTGGTTGTTATGATCAACCCAAATATAGGGAATTATCTAAATAAGTGCACAATAAAATATTATTCATGTACACATAAAAACAATCTAAAAACTATAACAAAATTCTAAATCAAGCTTAACTCCATGAGTGGGTATGAACACAGCTAAAGTTAAAACTA
Source organism: Torreya grandis (assembly GCA_037957365.1). Lineage (NCBI taxonomy): Eukaryota > Viridiplantae > Streptophyta > Pinopsida > Cupressales > Taxaceae > Torreya > Torreya grandis. Next base: position 858,109 of record JARHVA010001818.1, read on the forward strand.
GTTTAGAAATAACTCAAACCACTAGTTAGTGTTAACATGACCACTCCAACACCGTACCTTAAGCATAAACTAGGGAGTGACAAAATAGAAGGTAAAGATACTAAATGGGTCTCAACAATTAGCCCTAATCAAGTACCAATTTATAAAACCACATGAAAAATAAAATGTCCCTATGGTAACCAATCCATATTACCAAAATACATGAATGTCAAGTCATTATGACTACCAAGTCAAATAGGGACTAGTAATCTATACAAGGCTCACTCTATAAAAAACACTAATTATAAAACTAGGAAAAAAGAGTCACCAAGGATGAAATGTATCACCATAAAGTACCCAAAAACCAATAAAACCATAATGAGAGTGGAGAAGATAACATATGTTGTAAGGCATCCCAATAATCATGATTTAAAACTCAACATGATGTTGTAGTACATGTACTTTATGGAATGAATCCCATTAAAGAAAAGTGCACTCAATAAATTTTATGAATAAGGAAAATGTGGTGTGCAAAGGGCTAACAAAGAGCATGAAACCTGAAAGTAGTATGTGCACCCCCCATAATGCTAAAGTTTGTGTAGTGAATCAAAAAAATAATTATATGAGTTAGCCAATCCCACTACTCAAACACTAATATTCTAAAATTGGGATTCAACATAATAGATACTTTTCAAAATGATATCAAGATCCATAATAAATATGAAGGAGGCTCTTAACATTAAAGATACATATAAAAATATCTCAAGCATGTGTCCTTGGTGGTGATGATATAGTCAACAAATGAAGAATAAAGTGCTCAATATGGAGCATACATACATAAAGATAAAAACTTCATGACTCCTTAGTGTGAATACACATAAAGGTCCCATACAAAAACAATAACACAAAGAAATGCAATAAAGTCATCAATGTAGTCAAGATGTAGTAGACAACATCTATGAAATGAGAGAAGTAGGCTCTAAAAAACATATCTATATTAAAAGGTAAGAATATTAAAGTGTGGTCAAAGAATTTGAGTGGTGGAGGAACCCCACATGTAGAGTACTCTCAAATAATGTTGTCAATGCCACCAAGCACCAATAATGATTATAAATCCACCCCAAATGAACATGAATGATGGATGATGATTCTTGAATATGAGAGGGTGTAAAGTCCATAATAGAATAATGTAAGGTAACATCCAAAAAAGTGTTAGGTGGATCATGTCTGACCACTATAGTCTTAAGTTTCTCAGGCTTGAATGAAGGTGTATATGAGATCATATGTAGTTGAATATCTTCAAAAAGAGTGGAGAAAAAAAAATATGGAGATCTATTAAATGATCCCAATGAAGATGAAACATTAATAAACTAACTAATGCCATGTTGAGAAATTCATGTAATAGGTTGTATAGGGTGAGTAATGCCTTGTAAATGCTTCCCAATGCCTAAAATCTTGGTAATGTGACCCATGAAATGAAGCATGTGAGCTCCAAGAGTAATGGTATGCTTTTGAAAAACATAAGCATATATGCAGGTGGAACTAGAGTGGGATGTGCAAAGTGTGTAACAATAATAGGCATATAAGTATCATATACAAAAATAAGAGTAACATGAATAAAGGTATTATTATAATATGGTAGATCACATTGTAAAATTTCATCAATTATATGCATACCAAATTTAGTAACATACTATGGATTAGGAATATGGGCATGATAGTCTAACATATTAGTTTAATGCTATGTACTAACTAGTTTCTTCTATAGATAGCTATGATGGCATATTTTCCATGAATCAAGGAGTGTAAAAAGGAATTTTATTTAATTAATTTTATTTTTTCTTCCTAAAGTGATAGTAAAGAGGCCATATGATCAATTGGTTTCTTAGGGTCTAGTAGGTTACTATCAATAGTCAAACTAGAATACAAAATAGGAGAAATAATCATAAAATTAGAATGTGCATTAATATGTGGAGGTGTAGATACCTCATCCAAGTGACTACTAACAAAAAATATACAAAATAAATAATAGGGAGAGGTGGTACAAGTGTCCCATCCTCATGAAATGATTCCTTATTAGAAATGAAGGAGGAAAATAAATAACAAAATGAGGACTAGATTCCAACTTCATGCATATCACCATTAAGAATCGCACCCTCGCAAATGGGAGAAGATGGTGGATAAAAATAAACAAAGTCACCAATATAAAAATACTCACTATAAGAGGGATGAGAAATAAGAGGAATATTGGGAGGTGAAGTGACCACCTAAAATAATGTGGAAATAATGTCCTAAGTTTCCTTAGGTGACATGTCATGCACAATATGACACTAAAAACTATTCAAAACATATATGTGAATGAAACAAAGTGATTATTATTTCAAGGATGCAAGCCACACAATATCATCCTCATATATAAATTTTAGAAAGCTCCCAAGTAAAACACTCCATAATCCTTTTATCTACAAGTGGATCTACATTTTGGTTTTCATGTGGTGTAGTTACAGAAGTTTAGGGGTTCAATCATACATGAATCCATACCTAAAGACAATAAATACCAATAATGGATAAAAATATCTAAATGAGAACATAATTGAGCCCCTCTAATAGACGTTAGTTACCATTAAAATTGCATTAAAAAAAGAAATTAAAATATAGATACAATGCACAAAGTCATGACTTAAGAAAGGCGATGAATAAGAGAAAAGAATGCCTATAATAAATTTTCCTATTAAAATATATATCACCCCCTTAATAAAAAACTGACTTTCAAGAAGGGAATTCACACAAATTTGCATTTTATGAGGCAAAATATGAATGCTTTATCTTTAAAAAATATAATTTTTAATTTAAAATCACAAAAAGTGATTTTTTGGTAAAAACTTGGTAGTGGGATTTCATCCCAAGACCTCCCACTTGATAATTACCTATCAAAATATGAATTACCACTTCACTAATGTACAATTTTGAAATATTACTTTCAAAACTTGCCTTTAAACCATTTTTTAAAGTAAAAACCAAAAAAAAACCCATAAGTACTCATACATGTGAGGAGGGTGCAATAAATTGGTCAAAATCTCAAAAAATATTCCATAACCTTTTTTTCAGGATCTAGTGTGTAGGTTTGTTAAAAAATATGGAAACAAGCTTCTAAGAAGACTCCACCACAATGTAATTGTAGATTTTTTTAAATATGACAAGGGTCATATGGATAGACTTAAGGAGGTACATCTTGGAAAAAAATAGGCCTTCATTTTTTTATTTTTTATAATGTGTGGATGAAACCTAAAAGTTGGTATTTGAAAGGCCTTAAAAATGCTTATTGGAATTTGTGCAAGAATAAAACTAGCTTGACTAATCCCTGATCCAATGTCCCAAAAGACTAAATGATAGAATGTAAGCTTATAAGGCATGGTTTAGGATGAAATTAGTCTCAATTCTCTATGCTCCCATATAATCAAATTTTAATTTTTTAGTCTGTATAGCCTCCAAACAAAAAATTTGTATGAGTCAATTGAAGACTATGGACTACCTACTGATTTGTTATTTAAATAGCCAAAAAAATTGTATGACCTGATTAAAAGTGGTATGGGTAGGTGTTAGATGAAGTATGGAATAATAATCTAATTGTATGTGTTTTTATATTTCAAAAATTTGTTTTATATGACCTATGGTGAGGAACAATTGTATTGTGGTAAGGAGAAGCAATAAGAACCAAACATCAGGTTTTTCTTTAGAAAAGTTGTATGGCCTACTATAAGATAGTTATTTCAAATTCTAGATTATATCTGACATATTTCATATGACCCTATGCTTTTTGATTCTAGTTTTTAAACTTGTACAACTTGAAACCTTCAAAAATAGTATATAATTTACCAAAAAAATCTTCCAAAAAAGAGAAAGCTAATGAGAGAACACAATATTTTTGGAAGAACAATGATAAAATAATGTTTTTTGTGTGTTAGAATCTAAAACATGTTAAAAAAATGTTAAGTAAGAGGACATTTGACTAAAATTCCATGCTCAAAAACCATAAAAAGGAGTTGTATGATCCAAAAGAAGATGATAAATTGTGTTAAGGATTTGTAGGTAACTATGGTAGAATTACACACTAATTAATGGCTATATGGAGTAGCTTTAATTCCATGATAGACTTCTATATAAACTCATGTGACTATAGGATAAATTATACACACCATTACCATAGAGAATACATCATTCCCACAATAATAAGACATAAATTATGCATTAAAAACTCTCCATATTATTCTCTCAAAATAATTAATATATAATTTGTATATTCCTCTCTTTGTATAAATATAGGAGAAGCACAAGGAGTGCCTAATAAATAAGAAAATGAGTTAGTTTCAAAACCAATTATTTTTTGTGATCAACCCAAATATAAGGAATTGT
>JARHVA010001818.1:2780000-2812500 GCA_037957365.1 Torreya grandis
ACCTTAACATACCTAAAACCAGCTTGAGCTTACCTATTTTTAGTTCTTTTGAAAAGCCAAATGTCCTATCACATTTCAAAACATAATTTAAAAACATATAAGAATGTCCTCTCTTTATATTAAGATTTACATTTTATTATTGTTGCATGTTGTTTGTCAATTATATTTTATATTAAAAAGCTTGTATTAGCCAATGTTGGTACAAGGTTTATGTTGTGTGTTGCAACTAGATTGACCTAATTGATCTAGTTATGTATGTGTTTAGCTTATTTTCCTACAAAATTACTACTCAATCATCTAGATTTATACCAATTTAAATTTTCCTTACATAACATAGTTGACTCAGTCTATTATAGGCTATTTTGTTTATCTTCCTACAAAACATAATAAACATATTTGACTCTATTTATTGCCAACTGTTCTACTTATTGCCTTCTATAATGCAGTAGATTAGTTCAAATCTATACAATCTAACTGATTGTGTACCCTATGGTTGATTTAGTTCTTATTTAATCCTTATCTAGATGATTTTGTCCAGTACTTAGTTGACTTTATCCAAATTTCATCATTTTCTCCTTCATAGATTCATATTTTAAACATCATGAAATCCCTATTAAAATCTTCTTAGATAGCCTTATTACATTTAGATGATACATAGTTTGTTCTTTTTTACCTACCTTAGTTACCCAATAGGATAATCACTCTTGGTGAACCTTCTCTCACCCTTCATCTATGGATTAAAATATGGTTTAAATTACCCAAAATGATGTCACCAATGGATTAGATCCATTTCACACTTTCCAAGACACTACCCTCTCCAAACTACTTTATTACAATGAGCGTAAAAAACAACCCATAGGAACTCCCTTAACAGTGAACATCCCTCCTCCCACTAACACCAATATTCCTCCTAATACCAATACTAACCTTTCCCCTTCAAATCCTAATAATCCCAATGCACAAATAGATACCACTCAAATCCTTTCACAAATAGTCCAACAAATGAATTTTATGTAAACCACAAATACATCTCAAATGATACAAATACAACAATAATTATTACACATGAATAATCAACCTTCTGTTATTTTACCTCAAACTAATCAAAAATTTATCCCTCCTCTTAAATATGCCAATATAAATATAATTTTGCAACCCCTCATTCATAACAAAATGTTTTAAAATATCCAAAATGAACCTTTAACTTCTTTCATTGTTTATATTGATATTGGAAATATTTTTCCAACTATTAAATATGATGGGACTAAAGACCCTACACCATTTCTTAAGGCATTTGGTAATCTCTAAAAAGAATGGATTTAAACAAACACCTTTTCTACCACCAAACTTCTAGTCAAAAAATTATAGCAGATGTCTTAAAATGGTATAATCACTTACCTCAACATTCTATCTAGAAATTAGAATATTTGATTAATGCCTTAGTGAAATAATTTCAATAGAATGACCTTCTTAAAAATTGTCTTAATAATTTTATCAATTCTAAATAATCACCCTTTGAATTGGCATATGACTTCATTAAATGATGGAAATCTTTGGCTCATAAAGTAGATCACAATATGAATGATGATAATCTATTCAAACTCTTTACAATCGTATTAACACCCATACTTCAATATAAGGCTCAAACTTTTTCTCCACAAAATCTAAACGATGCAATTGATCAAGATAAAAGACAAAACTTTCTTATGAAATAATTTGATCCAAATAATAAATACATCAAGGTATCTTTCCAAAATTATACTAATGCAATTACTATGAATCCTCCTCAAACAAAAGTAGGAATAGTTAAAGTGGATAATCCCCTTGTTCCCCATACACCATCAACAGTCCAAAAAATGAAGTAATTATTATCTCTCTCTAAACCTTTCACCTATAATAATACTCCACCTTCATGGTATGACCCTAATAAAAAAAAATTGTTCCATGCTAATGTGGGTCATTATCATGAAACATGTCATGGACTTCTCAAATTTGCTACTTCTTTTATTTTAGGAGATACATTTGACCATGATACTATGATCAAATTATGTCATCATGACTATTTTAAATCCTCTAAAAATAAATATTTTACCAAACCTTCATCATCCAAACCTCAAAAATATGTCTCTACTTCTAACCCATAACATTCAAATGATGATATTTGTGTAATAGATGCCGATTATAACCAGTATTATACCAATTCCCAATATGTTAATACATCTAAGGTGAATTATTGATGTAAAACTACTCACAAAGATATTATCACTAAACCTAAAAACCTATCAACCAAAGACCATACCACCACTACCATACCTTCTGAAACAAATGAGGAAACACTCCCACAACCAGAACTTTAATCTACTTATCATATTTGTATGAAAAACATTGTACCTCATAAACCTCATGTTGGCTCTTCATATTCTAAATTACATTGGAATTTGTTGGAAGAACTTAATTGAATGCCTTGTAAAATACCCCTCATGGATTTAGCTCATACTTCTCCATATCATCATAAATTTATAATGCAATAATTACAAGACATTGAAGAACCACCATCCTTTGATTTGGAAAATCCTCCTAAAGATCCTTCACCTAAAAAAGTACATACTATTGAGACTATTTGTACCTCTTCTAAACCATCCATATAATTTATTTGGTAATACATGATTAATGATGATATTATTTTTCAATCTAATGACCTACACCTCTTTATTAAAATTACAATCAATAATACCCTTATTTGAAAAGTCTTAGTAAACAAGGATCAGGAATTAATGTTACTTCCCTTTGTTTAATACAACAGATTAGATATACCAAATATCATCTTAAACCCACTCATATCACATGTAGAGGATTTGATAAAATAAATCAAAAACCACTTGGTTATTTTTGGCTCCCACTCACTATTGGACCCAAGATAATATGCAATAAACTCATGGTTCTTTATTAACCAATATCTTACAACATGTTCCTAGGTTTCCCATAGACACATCGTATGTGGGCTATTGCATCCTTAGATAGTAAATGTATTAAAATCATCCATAATGGAAAATGCTAAAAATATGAGACTGATCCCAATACATAGAGTATACAACTACCAAACCCCAAATCTCAATATCGAATTCCAACCATTCCATGCATTAATAATGTACCTCTACCAAAATTTATTAACATGAATCCAAATTTATAGGTCACTCTCATTGCACTGATGATGATGAACCTAATGGTTTAAAAAATACTTATAATACCATTAAATTAACTCTTTACATTGTGAAATGCCTTCCTCTTTCTTTACTCCCACATTATCATACCATTCCTCTACTTGATGATATCACTAAAATTCCTCCTCCATGTAATGCATATGAAGCTTCTTACATAGAATATGATTTCACATGTGACGAATATGGAGTGGTAAAATTATTTCAAGATATTTCAACAATATATACCTAAAAATTTAGTGATTTAGGCACATCTACTTCTAATTCTCCCACAGAAACAAATTCATGCACTATTTCCCACACATACGATGATAATTATATCATGTCCCAAACTCAAACATGAGACTTATATGTACAACACTATCAAAATACATTATCCAAAATACATGAATTCAACCATTATGTCTATGTCTTTCACATATCAACTGATATTTAATCATAACCTAAAGGTCATGTCTCTCCCATAAATCTTTCACTAGTTATACACCCCATGGGTACTTTAAGAACTCTCCACTCTCAAACCTTCTACACTTTCTACACAACCCAATATTTTAAAACCTCTTTCTTTCATTTATACCATTGATTCTATCCACCAAAATATAACTGAAGATTCATCTATAATATAAAATAACACACCTATCACCAATATGGTTTCCACTAATAAACCCAATACCCCTCAAATAAAACCTATGCTTGAAATCACCCTAGATGCTAAAGCCATAGATGTAAAACAAATACATTTTAAGTATGATTTTAATGATAAAAAAATCTTTATCTCAAAGTAGATGTCTAATAATATGGACCATTATCCACACTCCCTAATGATGAATCTATACTTGAACTACTCCATGCTTGAGAACCTCAACTTTCATGAGAAAATTATAAACTTGGAAACTTCACAAAAAATATCCTTGTTTTAGTAATTTCATTGCTTTGTGGATCCTAAAAAAATAATATTTATTCTCTCCCTCATGTTCTATATCATTTCCAAGATGGAAATGCTATTCTCATTGAATAAACCACAAAAAATGAATATGGTATACCAACATGTCCCTGACCTATTACTGTCTCTAAAGAACTCACTCCAACAGAGCATGATAACTTTAGTTTATTGTTTTACAAGTATCATGAAACATTTTCTTGGTCATATGAAGATATGTTAGGTATTTATCCTCACATCATCATACATAATAACATTAGTTACCCAAATGCCAAACCTGTCACACAAAAATAATGAAAAATTCCACATAAAATTTCATAACTTATGTCACAAATAAATCTTTAAAATTTTGGATGCCCAATTCATCAAACCTATTGACTACTCAGAATGGGTATCAAACATCATTCTTATTCATAAAAAAGTCACCAAGGTTATTTTTATATGTATTGATTTTCATAATCTTAACTTAGCATGTCTAAAAGATAACTTTCCCTTGCCTTTAATAGATGTTATAGTCGATTCCATTGCTAGTTATGAAATGTTATCACTTATGGATAATTTATTAGGTTATAACCAAATTCACATAGCTTCTGAAGACCAACATAAAATAACATTTACTATAAAATGGGGAACTTATTGTTATGTCAAAATTCCTTTTGGTTTTTAAAACACCATAGCAACCTATAAACATGCAATGGCACACATCTTCCATGATATTATACACAAGATAGTGGAAAACTATGTCAATGATCTCATTTCCAAATCTAAAAGTCATACAACACACCTTAGAAATCTATCTATCATTTTTTATTGACTAATCAAATATAAAGTTAGACCTAATCCATAAAATGTGTGTTTAGAGTTACATATGGCAAACTTATAGGGTTTTTAGTCTCTCTTTGAGGCATTGATATCAATCTAGCCAGAATAAATGTTATTATCAACATGCCTATTCCTTGCTCTATTCCTAACATATGCACTTACCTTGGAAAAGTTGGGTTAATTCAATGGTTCATCCCAGAAATGGATTACCATAAATACCTTGTTAATTAACTTCTCAAAAAAGATAATGCTTTAGAATGGAAAGATTTATGTAAAAAATATTTTGATAATATGAAGGAATCTCTTCTACATCCTCTTACTCTTCGACCACATTCAAACAAGTATCCCTTAATCTGATATACCTCCTCTACCCTCATATCAGTTGGGGAAATGATTACCTAACAAGATTATACTAGTAGATAATACACTATCTATTACATCAATCGAGGACTCATTGATTATGAAAAATGTTATACCAAAGAATGTAATTTCCTTTCTATATATTTTATAGATAAAAATATATGTCATTATATGCTCTACTAGACCACTTATGTCATTGTTTAGTCTAATCCACTTCATCATTTATTCTCCAAAGCATTCTTACCTAGAGATAAAATTGGCAAATGGATAGTCCTATTGATGGAATTTGACCTTTGTATTATTACACAAAAATCTCTCAAATTACAAGTCATCACTGACCAACTTGTGATGACTTCTTTACCAACTATAAATCACCTTCAAGATAAGCTCCCTAACAACAAAATTCTTTATATTGAAGGGTTTAACCAATATATCTCTCTCAAAGATTATTTTCATAATTTCACTATTGATCTAAAAGCAAATAATCAAGAAGATACCAATTTCACTCCTGATACTATTAAACCTAAATTAGTTATTGAATAACTACATGAAGTTACCATTGATTTACATGAAGACACCTAGACCCTCCACTTTGATGGTGCAAAATTCCTCCAAGGAGTTACGGCAGGATGTATTCTAACAAATCCTCTTGTTAAGATCATACCTTTAGCATTTTGATTAAATTTTGATGTCACTAATATCATGGATGAATATGAATCTCTCATATTAGGCATGAAAGTTGCAATCGACTTAGATATCCCATATCTACACATTTTGGGTGACTCAAAACTTATCTATCACCAAATTAATGGTGATTATCATTGAAAAAGTAAAAAATTAATCACATATCATCAAATGGATACCACACTTTCCAAATAATCCAATTATTTTACCATTTAACTAATTCCAAGAGATCAAAATACCATGGTTTATTTTCTTGCTTCATCAGCATCTCTATTTCACCCTCATCAAGTATTTAATGATTCCCAATTTCATACCCAAATCAAAAAATCACTTTCTTTTATAAAACCAAATAATTCACTAATATATCATATTGAGGTTTTCACTATTTGACAAAACCCATGGTATAAAAACATAATCCAATTTATTAAAAATCAAAATTTCCCTCTAGACATGGATTCTCATGGAAAAATTCAAATACATAAATAAGGTTTCAAGTATGTATTTTGATATAACACCTTTTACTAACATAATACAGAAGGAACCCTACTTTGTTGTGTGGTGATAAAAGAGGTTCCTGCTCTCTTAGAAGAAGCACATGAGATAATTTTTATTGATCACTGTAGAAAACATCCTACAACCTAAAAATTCTTAGTAGGTTTAGTAAATCCATATTGGTCATGACCTCGATTATCTAAGTATTACTAGTGGTATAGTTAGTTGATTTATCTTCTTCAAACTAGGATTGATTTATAGATCAGCTTTACTTTCTCTTTCATACAACTTCCATTGAAAGTATATAAGGTCTACCCAAAAGTACATTATCATGTAATGATTGGGATATTACCTAAGAAGTAGTCAAAATAGTTTTTGGTCCTAATGTCACATCTAATGTAATTTTAACAACTAGAGGACTATATGAATTATCAAACCCTTAGATATGCATAATCAAATTTTGAAGCAAATTGGTGCTAATTCCCATGGTCATTAAAAAGTTGATACTACAAATGTTTAAGCCTAATCCATTATCAATGATCACCCTTTTTATTCCCTTATTTTATATTCTCACTTGTATGAACAAAAGTAACTTTTGATCAATAATATCTTTGGATGGTAATTCTATTAGATCAAAGGAAATAAGTTTGGCATTATTCTTGAGATCTTTCATGATATCTAAAAAATAATCAAGATTTATCATTGGGAACTTGAGTTTCATGAAATGTATCACACAAGATATCCTTATAAACATTAAATTGATTTAAGAGTTCAGGTATTGAAATTTTAGCATGTGTATTGCACAAATGGTTAACAAGGTCATATTCCTTAGATTTTATCACAAGTTTAGGTTTATAAGGCACTTGTTGTATATTAATAGGTGGTGGATTAGGTTGATTAATCTAAACTCTTCAAGTAGTAATAACATGGACCACATAATCCAATATAAATCATGACTGAATAATGGGTGTAGGATAGTAACTATTACTCAAATAAGGATTTGGTAGAATAAACGATTGAGACCGTTCACATTGGCATTTAGATACCAGATCTATAGCATTGTAAGATTAATAATGAAGAGATGTCAAATTTTGTCTCCACTTTAACACTCTCTCATTATGTGCACAAATTTGCTTAACATTTTTATAAGAGAAGTAATGTATCAAACCATTGCAACTATCACAAATTGTAACAGAAAATGGGTGATGGAAGCATCCATGGTGCATTTATTGTATGACAATTAGGTATCAAAGATAAATAAATTAGAAAACCTTAGCTAACTTAGGGTTTTATGTTCAAATATTAGGTTCACTAAATATTTAATCCCAATTTATATTAGGATACTCTTAGGAAAATAGGGTTAAGGATATGTGAATAATAGGGCACAAAGGTGAATATAAAATCTATAATAATTCAATTAAAGTGATAAACTCAGATATATCATATGCTAAATTTATTAAGTTGAGATAATATATAAATGGAAAGTATAACTATGTTAGATATAGAAATGATGTAAAACAAGGTACTTAATTGGTTCTAACACTAATGCAGATCTAGATTTGGAATAGGCTAAAATTAGGTAGGAAGATAGTTCTAAAATAGTTGTTATATTGTAGATCTGGTGCCTCCAGCTCTTTAGATAGTTTCATCAGCCCTAGATGGTTACATTGTTATTATTGTTTGAGTCTAATGATAGTGTCTTATATGGAATATCTAGTGAAATAAGATGAAACCACTTGGATGCGTATGGGTTTTTCTTCATTTATGCTCTAGTGCATTCAAATTTGGGGCATGTACTATCACTCCTTATGAACTGGAAAAACCTTAGCTTTCTATCTCCAATGTGATATTGAAGGAAAATGGGTTAGTGGGCACATGATGTTGAGCTAACCTATAATGACCTCATTGTCAAAAGGTGTTGACTAGATATCCAGTTCTCTATAAGAGGGCCTTATACTCATTTAGTTCTCCCCTATGTGTTGGCTTGTGTGTGAATCATGCCATGTGTGTAAATCAAGTACAATAGTGACGTAGCTTGTAAATTGTTAAACAAGACCTTATGACTACTTATTTAGTACTTCAGACCTATATATCTATTTTACCTATGAATGGTATGTAAATAGGGAAGCTTTTGATCAATTAAATGATTGATAGATTGATTTTGATAAGTGCCTTGGTCACTTTGGTCTAATTTTTAGGTGAAAAATTAATGAGGGTTAATATTGTATTTATATCAATCCTATCCAAAGATAACTCAAATTAAATCACTTAAGTTGACTATTGTAATGCATTTTATTTGCAAATTGGATAAATTTAGGGCATTAGACACTTGTATCAAGGTAAGACAGTAACATCAATGTTAATGTTTATCTTGAATGTTAGTGTCTATGGAGTAGCAAAATATGTATAAGATCATAACTTACATAGGTGTAAGATAAGTACATTTTAAGCATTTTGGGCAAGATAGGATGTCAGTGACATCAATTTAAGATTATTTAGACTAATTTATAGGACAAGGAACACAAGATAGAAAAGATGTGAGGCTTGTAGAAGAAAGGCATGTGTAGGACTAAGGGAAATAGCCAAGGTCTAAGGTTTCCAAGTGTAAAAGACTGAGGTACTACATAATCATAAAATATCATCTATAAGAATCAAAAAATATGTAGCAGACTTTATGTCTAGATCCTTGAAGTGTTAACAAGTTAAGGTTGAACATGTGCATCTTGATGGGTTGTTGTACCCACATTATATACCAAGATGGAAGTGGAAATGTAATAGCATGGACTTTGTCCAAGGATTGCCTATGTCCATAAACTATCATGATATAATTTAGGTAATTATGCATAAACTTACCAAGTTAGCTTAATTCATTCTAAGTAATCTAATAGATGGTGCACCAATGCTTACCAAAAGGTTTGTGAAATAGGTTTATATATTGCATGGGTTTTCAAAATAGATCATTTTAGACAAATTCCCTAGGTGACCTGCCAAAACTCTCAATTCAATTTTAGGTATGTAGTTGAACTTTAATACAACTTTCCATCCAAAACATATGGGTAAATAGAGAGAGTAAGGTTTTTGAGTATTTTTTAAGGATGTATTACATAGACCAACAATACAAATGGGAGGAATAGATACCATTGGTTGAGTTTTATTATAAAAAATCATTCCAATCAGCTTTGAAAATGACTCCTTTTGAGGCATTATATGGTAGGAAGTGAAGGTCAATCAATTGGGATAAATTAAAAGATAGAGAAATATTTAGACCTAATATGATTATAGAAATGGAAGAACAAGTAAAGTTAATAAGATAATGATTCGCTAAAGCCAATGATAGGAAAAAAAGTTATGTTAATCTGAAAATAATAACAAGGCAATTATCAATTTGAGGTAAAAAAAATTTCATGAGTCAAACCCCAAAAGAGTTCTATTAAGTTTAGGAAATCATCAAAATTGTTATTGAGATTTGTGGGACCCTTCAATGTTATATAAGTGATTAATCTTATAACATATAGGCTTAAATTTCCACTAGATTTAGCTAAAATACATAATTATTTTCATGCATCTTATCTTAAGATGTATATAATTGATCCTTCTAATGTCTTAGATTGGAATGAATTATAGGTTATGGATCCAAGAGTGGTCATAGTAGAACTAATCAAGATAATTTATACTCACAATTTTAGCTTAAGTAACAGATAAGTATCATAATTCAAGGTATAAGAGGACCATTATTCTAAAGATAATGATATATAGGAGGACTATGAAGAATTCTTGAGGTTGTTTTCTCATTTATTTAAATTATTTTTCTACTAAACATTATTTTTATTTCCTAATTTATTATTTAAAATGAGTCATCGAGATGATGACCTATTTTAGGGGGGAGGGTGTCATATCCAATCCCACTCGACAAAAACTACTTAAGAATTAGTAGTGATTATGAAACTAGTGATTTGTAGTTCTGATTTTTATGTCTAATCTAGATATGTATGTTGTATGATTAACAGTCATATTATTTAATTTATGATCAATTATTATGTTGGATAACATTTGTATATGTTTATACTATGTTTTATGATCATGTTGATTATGATTTCATTTATAGATAATTTACATTACAATAGTTTATTGATATTTATATATTCATTATTTGGTATAATATTGAACTAAATACACTTTGTTTGATCGAGGTGGTTAAAGTATTGTCTCACCCTCACAAGTAATATAGAGGGAGAGTGTTATCATAGAGGGGGATGCAGATACTAGCATTGAGGATTGAGAGAATTAAGTTGAACCTGCAAACACCATATTCTAGTTTTCTTATGTGAAATTAATGTTAATCAAAATTATACTTAAATGATGAATGTTTCTTGCATTATTTGCCCTGGTAGTGAATGAGGCATGTTTTTCATTATCTAAGTTAATTACTTGTCATTATTTTCCTAATATGTGAAGTCTATGATTAGAATGGTTGTGTTTCATAAAATATTTATAAAAAATAAACTATATTATGAAAACTTTGAATTCATTATAATTGGTAGAAGTATGAGTGTTTATTGACTTTATTTAAACTTTTTCTCTATGCCCCTTTTTGGTGACATATTAAGGAGATAAAAAGAGGGTAAAATCACCCCAAAGTAAAATAATTAAAAGGAACTTTGAAACTTTGTATGTCATTTGTTTTGGTTATGTTTATTTGTATATACTAGAAAGTTAAAAAGGGAATAAAATAGGTTTTATGCTTGATGAATTGACTAAGCCATTCACAATGATGAAAGAATTACATGTCGCTGCCATGCTGGGAATTTGTGGCATGGACTATGAGTTAGTAGTCTTGTCATGAAAAATAAGTGGAAATGGAGGTGAGTTTCTAATAGACCACTTGTGTTTTAGTTGGTGAATGGACTGGTCATGCAAAATGTGCATAGGGTTTTGGAAAATGATAATAAGAAATAAAAGAGAGAAAAATGAGATCTGGTAGAGAAGGAGAAGATGATAGAGCCTGGCCAAAGAGGAGAAAAGTTATACTTGCACACATTGATACTAAAACCATCATATAACCAAGTCAGTTCATGTTGAATTTTTAATTATGGATTGTAGACTTGGATGTCAATAAAAAATGTGATTCTTATTATGGGTTTTAATATATATTATTTTTAGGAAAAAATAAAATCAGGGTTTCATGATTATAGACATGGGGATGGAAATTGCTTCCATTCATAGGCCTATATTCATGATATTGAGCCTATATGTAAGGAAGAAATTAATTTTTATAGGTAAAATTATTACACAAAAACTCTAGGGCTTTAGGTCTATAGACTTGGGGATGGAACTAAGTTCCATCTAAAGGCCTATAGAGGTGAACCCAAGACATATTCATAAATAAAATTTAGTTATTTTAAGATAGACAAGCCTAAAATATTAATTGTTAACAACTGTGTAAATAATGTAGCATAATACTTTCTTGAATCTTGAAAGAGGAATAATTATGTGTTTTTTTTAATTTCAAGAGTTAGCAATATTGGGTGAACTCTTTTATTAGCAAAATGTTTGGATGGCTTAGGGAATGAGCATATAAATGTTACAATTTGGAACATAAATTTTATATTATCTTTATATAATCTTACACAAGATGAGCGATTATTAGTTTCCTTAGGATGAGCTAGTATAGTCATAGGTTATAATGACATGAGTTATAATAACTAGATTTAGTTTATTAATAACCTAGGCACTTGGATTGATTTTTAAGTCATGGTAGGGTGCTAGAAAGACATTGCCTTATATGTAACATGCAAATAGAATTTTAACATGATGAATTCAATTTTATATGTGTATATTGAAAACACATACCTATGGCTTCACTTTTCTAAGTTGTAAGGACTCAAATTTGGGATATTTAAGTTACTATGGAATAAAAATTGAATATATATATATATATATATTATTGATGATATTTTATGATTATATAGCACCTTAATCTTGTACACTTGGAAAACATAGAACTTGGTTGTTCCTATTAGTTCTACAAATGCCTTACTTATGCAAGCCTTGCATCTACTCTATCTTGTGCCCCTTGGCCTATCTCTTAGTCTAAATAGTCTTATATTGATGACTTAAACATCTTATCTTGCCTAGAATGTTTAAAATTTACTTATCTTACACTTATATAAGTTATGATCCTATACCTATTTTGATATTCCCTAGACACTAATGTTTAGGATAGACAATAGCATATACATTATTGCCCTACCCTTACGTAAGTGTTTAGTACACTAAAGTCATCCAATTTTCAAAGAAAATGTATCCTAATGGTCAGCCTAAGTTATTTAATGTGATTTATCTCTTGATATGATTGGTATAAATACAATATCAACCCTCATTCATTCCTCACATAACAATCAAACCAAGAGACTAAGGAACTTATCAAAAACACTATATTGAGCATTCAATTGAATAAATCTTCCTTATTTTCAATACAACACATCTACAAGTCTAAATTATTAAAGGAGTAGTCATAAGGTCTTATTTTTAAAGCTACAAGATAGGTCATTGTTTTACATGTTTTACACACATTATATGATTTACACACAAGACAACATATAGGGGAGAAATACATGAGTTTGAGGCCCTCTTCAAGAGTATTGGATATGTAGGTGGAACCCTTTAATAGTGAGGTCATTACAAGTTAACTCGACATTGTGTGCCTACTAACCTATTTTTCCCCAAGGTCACATTGAATATAGAAAGCTAGAGTTTTTCCATTTCACCAAGAGTGACAGTCTATGACCTAGATTTGAATGCACTAGAGTGAAATTCAATCCAAAATTAGAAGCATCCAAGTGGTTGCATCTTATTTTAGTAGATATTATGTACATGACATTAGCATCAAACGTAGATAGTAGTGTTGATGCAACCATCTTGGGCTGATGCAACTATCCAGAGAGCCAAATACACTAGATCTAGAATCTAACAATCATTCTAGAACTATTTTCCCACCTGATTTTAGTCTATTCTAGATCTAGATCTACATTAGAATCATAACTAGATAAGTACCTTGTTTTATGTCATTTTTATATCTAGCATAGTTATACTTTCCATTTATATCTTATATTAATTCAATAAAGTCAAGAATTGGTACATATGATTTTAGCACATTAATTAGCCTATTGTATATTTGATATTCACCCTTGTGCCCTATCATTTCTATATCCTTAATCCTATATACCCAAGTAGGATCCACATCCAAATTAGGGTTAAACATTTGGTGAACCTGTCCTCTATTTATTGAACTAATACCCTAGTTTACATATTAAAGTTTTCACCTTATTCAAAAATTTAATTTCAATTTTCTATATTTTATTTTTAGATCTTACTTTTCTCTTACTTATATGGTAATATCTTAGGGATGCTTAGTTACATATTTTCTTTGGCCTTAGTGGTTGTTTGATTCATAGTTGTCTTGAACATTTCAAACCTTATTACATCACTAGTAGAATTCCATTCATAAAATCAATATTATGATAAATTATTTAATCCACCTAATGATCAATGTATTGCCTATAAGGACCTAAAATAACACCAAAAACTAGATAAAACTAGTTTTTCTTACAACTATGACAATGAAAGAACTAACGATGCAAATGCAAATCTAAATGAGCAAGGTAGTGAAATGACATTTCTACTTATGATTTTGAATGTAATGGTATCCCTATTGATTATGACATATCTACTAGTTATATAAAAATAATATTTTAAACTTTTATCAATTAATGACACTTTTTATCTTGCAAAAACCCATTGAGTCTTAATATCTCAGACTGTACACCCTAAAGGGTGCATCGAGAAAGGGGTGGGCAAACCATTGGTGCTTCATAGGATTGTCATCCCTTATTTCCACATTATTACCAATCCAACAAACTCCTAAAACAATTCCCTAAGCTATTACTCCTATTTTTCACACTCTTCCAGTCTTTTGCTAATTCCCATCCTTTTTTCCCTCACCTTAATCCCCTTTTTTAGTCGACTGTACTAGGTTGACTAGGTTGACCCTGTACAATTTTGAGTGATTTTCACTTAGGAACTAGTTTGTCCTTTGTCTGACCTAGCTCATGACCTAATGAATAATTGTCCAAAATTGTGCTAGGTCGGCTAGGTCGACCCTATAGGCCAATATTTTTGGAAGGGTTTGGGGTCAAATCCACTTATATATACAAGATCATTTCATCATTATTTCAATATGAAATCAAGAGTTATTATTCACTCATGCTTCTTTATAATCTACTCTTCCACCATTCTACTTGAGTATTCTTAGCTAAGGGTTTTTACATGGAAAATATAGTCTTATGGATAAGTATTGTATGTTTTAGACTTTTTTGGTAATCCTTACAAACCAAAACAACCTCTTGTGAATCCCCTTTAGCCAAGGGAGATATTGAGTCTCAAGGGGTTCACATTTAGGTAAGTATTCTCTAAATTTTCTCCTCTTTTTAGTAGATAGAAGTAGCATAAGTATTGTATTCAAATAATATTATTCTTCATATTCCATGTATTAGGGTCTTACTCATACATATCTTAATTGAGATTCTCCTATACATGTTTTGATTGTTTACTAATCCCTCATGTTATGCCACAAGCTTTAGTGAGCACTAGATTAGATTTACTTTACTTGTTATTAGTTTAGGTGAAATATCAAAACTCAGGACCCCCTTAGGGTTATTGTATGATTATGTTAGACTAGAGGATTTAGAACCCTCCCTAGTATAGTATATTATGGTAAGAGATCCCCTAATCAGGTCTGCCAGACCCCCATATTTGTCATGTTCTTTCTTAATAAATGTATCCCCAAATCATAAGTATATGGAATGATCTCTCTTATCTAAGTTAGGATTGATTTATAGACATGATGTATTTTTTATTGCATACATTCTGGTGAACCTGGCATGAATCTAACCTTTGAAAGTTTTTCTTCACTTATTTCATCATTTTATTTTTCATATATTTACGATGCTTGATCGACTGTATCAACATAATACTAAATTCTATGCACATGTTTAACACACAATCACATCAAAATGAATTTTTTATTTTTGTGCATATTTTCTATAATTTTGGTTCAAAATACTAGGTCAACCTAATCAACCTTGTACACTTTCAGGCATCAGGTTCAGACTACTAGATCAACCCAATTGACTCTATACATTTTTAGGCTATCAATAATAGGTTTCTACAAAGCTTGCTCGATCCAATCGATATAGTTAGTAGAATTTACAAGCACAAATTAAGGTTCTTCAACAATAATCTCACTTATCTACATCCTCCAACCCACCAAGGTTCCTTTCTGTCCTTCTCTATCATTTCTAGCATTTATTATAGTTTTGTTTTTCATAGTTTATAGTCTTTAAAACTACCCATGTATAGTCAACTAGGTCAACCCTATCAATGTAGTTCTATATTTTATGTGTGGTCTAGAAAGCTAGGTTAACTCTATCGATTTAGTTCACTTTTATAATTTTTTATTCTACAATATAGAGGTGACCGTGTCGACCCTATTCTATTTTCTCTACATACATTGCTGACTAAATTGACACTATACTATGTTTCAAAGTTTTAATTAATCCTTATCTGCTAGTAATTATCTCACACTTTCATTTCTTGTTGTTTGCATGCTTAGAATAGATCACATAGTCTAATTAGGTGGTCTTTAATATACTATTTAGTTTCTCTATTTTCTCTTTTAAGCACACACTACCAAATCACAAAATCTTAAAATGCATTTTAACAATTATCTACCCAAGGCCAACCTACTTCAATTTCATCACCAAGGGGGAAGCTGACTTGGTTTTTTGGCCAAGTATAAACAAGTTGTTAATGGTATATTTATAGCTAAGCACCTGACACCCTATCATTGTGGTGTGTGAAGTGAGGGGGTAGGCCCCAATATCAATCCTATACCTTTACTAATATAGATCCCTTTCAGCCTAAACATCCTAAAACCATCCTTAGATTGCTTTCTAGTTCCTTGTTTATAGCCAATTTCCCATCACATATAAAATAATACTCTAATAATCTAAAAAAAATTATGTTGACCACTTAGTTAGCTTTTAATTTCCAAGTTGATTTCTTGCTCTTTGCTCAATTATATGTTGTATTACAAAAACTTGTATTATCCAGCATTGGTGCAAGGTTTTGTGTTGTGTGCCTCAATTGGATCAACCTCGTTGATCCAATTGATTATGTGTTTCCTTTCATTTCTTGCTTTCATAAGTACTTGAAAATTTATTCTTTTTTCAGTACACAATCATTTATGTCAACACAGTCTCTTATAGACTATCTTTTTTTCCTGTCTATTGTGCTAAGAAAACCCAGTAGACCCCGTACACTTTTTTAGCCCCTATTTGTTGTGTTATGTTGACCCAATTGACTTTGTATATTTTTTAGGCCATATTCTCTATGTTATGTTGACCCAGTTGACTATGTATATTTTCATGCCTTCCCTATTTATCATTCTTAGCATTTTGTTCATTTTTCTAAAGTTATCATGAAGTTTCCTATCAGATTCTTCTTGGATAGCTTAAATCCATTTAGATACTATATGGGATTTTAATTTATTTCTTTCTTTTCCTCACAAGATCACCATCACTCTTGGGTAACCTCTTCTCCTCCTTCATCCACTACTTGTAACATGGTGCAAATCACACCTCAAGATGAAGTTGATGGGTCTAATCCTTTATGTATTTATCAAGATGCTTCTCATCTTCAAAACCTTAAAACTAATGTGGGAGTAATTTACATAAGTTTAATAAATAATCCCCTTAATAATATATCTTCTAATAACCCTCCCCCTAATACCAATTTTGGGAGTGATCCTACCAACACCAACCCACCTCCTGTTACAACTCAACTTCTTGCCCATGTTATCCAGCAAATGAACATAATGTAAAATTTTAACACCAATCAAATGATACAAATTCAATGTCATTTGATTAATATGGCTAATTAACCTTTGTCTAATTATCCTAAATCTAATCCTAATACATTCCTCCACTTCTTAGAGATGCCTCAAGCAATGTTATTCATCAACCCATAATGAATAATAAGATGTTTCAAACTATTTAAAATGGTCCTTTATCTCCCTTCATTGTGTCCATTGATATTGGTAACATATCTCTAAATATCAAATATGATGGGACTAAAGATCCAACCTCATTTCTTAAATCTTTTGTCAACCTTTACAAAGAGTGTGTCCAAACTAATACTTTTGCCACTACTAAACTCTTAGTAAAAACTTTCACTGGTGATGTATTAGAATGGTACAACCAATTACCCCAAAATTTTATTTGGAAAATTAAAGATTTGGTCAATCCTTTAGTTAAATATTTTCAAAATAATGAGCTTCCCAAAAATTGTCTTAGCCACTTCATCAATGCTAAGTAATCTCCCACTAAATCAGCTCTTAACTTTATCAAATGATGGAAATTATTGGCCCATAAATCTAACCATAATATGATTGATGATAACTTTTTTAAACTCTTTATAACCATATTAACTCCTCTTCGATATAAGGTTCTAACATTTGCTTCCTAAACACTTAATGAAGCTCCTGATCAAGATAAACATCAATACCTTCTCATGAAGAAATTTGAACCTAATGCTAAACTTTTAAAAGTATATTTTTGAAAATATACCAATGTTATCACTAGTAACACTCTGCAAACTAAACTTGGATTTCACAAAGATGACATCCTTTCATCTTCTCACACACAACTTTTTGTGAAGCAAATGAAACAACTTTTACCACCCTTAAGACCTTTCACTTATCCTAACAATCCTCTCAAGTGGTATGACTCTAATCAATTTTTTTGGTTCCATGCTAACATTAATCATTCCCATGAATCTTGTAGAGGGCCCACTAAATTTATTATCTCCTATATGCTTAGTGATTTATTTAATCATTATGCCATGATCAACCTTCATCATTAAGAGTACATCATTGTTTCTCAAAAATGACAAGCTTCTAAATCTTATACCTCAAATAACCAAAAATATTTTTCTAAGGCTAATAATCAACAAAATACCAAGGATGTTTATGCTATTGATGTCGATTATGACTAATATTATAAAAATTCTCAATATGTTAACACTACCAAGGTTAATTATCATCATAAGCTGGCTCACAAAGATCCCATTACCAAGCCTAAGAATCCATCTTTAGAAGAACAACTTCTCAAGGATACCACCACCACTAATCTAGCTTCATAATCCTATGAGGAACCACTTCTTCCTTCTAAAATTCTAACCACATTTATTTCTTCAAAACCTACTTTACCTTTTAAACCTCATGTTGGTTCTTCTAAATATCATTAGAACTTTCTTGAAGAACTCAAATCTATGCCTTGTAACATTCCACTTATGGAGTTAGTTTGTATGCATCCCTATCATCACAAGTTCATTATGCATCAACTCTAATAAATTGAATATCCATCTTATATAGATGAATAACCAGCTCTTATTGAATCAAAGCCTACCAACGTAAATACCATCGAAACTATGTGTCCTTCTCTAAGCCCTCTATTGAATTTTATTAAGAGGACATGATCAATGATGAAATTCTTTTTTGTGTTGATGATCTACCACTTTTTATTAAAAAATACATTAATACTACCCTTATCTATAAATTTATAGTTTATGAAGGATCTATTATTAATGTGACATCATTATGGCTTATCCAACAACTTAGTTATAACAAGGATCATCTCAAGTAAACCCATCCTACCTATCATGGTTTTGATAAGATAAATAAAAATACACTTGGTTTCATTTAGCTTCTACTAACCATTAGACCTAAGACCATTTGAACTAATCTTAGGGTCCTTAACTTACTTTATCATATAACATACTCTTTGGTCATCCATGAACTCATTGAATAACAAACATTGCTTCTTCTAATAGCCAATGCATTAAATTATTATATAATGGGAAAGTATACAAGCATGAAACTAATCCTAACCCATGGAGTATTCAACTCCCTAATCCCAAATCTCAGCACCGTATTCCTACCATTCCTAATATTAATAGTGCTCCTTTACCTAAGTTCATCAACATGAATCCTGATTTACAAGTCCCTCTTATAGATTTCAATGACGATGAACCTAATGACTTGTAACATACTTGCAATACTACCAAGGTACCTCCATATATTTTTTAGTGGCTTCCACCTTACTTATTACCTAAGGACCATACTATTCCTCTTATTTATGAAATCACTAATTTTCCCCCTCTGTGTAATTCTTAAGATCCTTCTTTACTTGAATATGCCTTCACTTGCAATGATTTTGGAGTGGCAAAATTATTTCAATATTCTCTCATCATGTCTCCTTGTACATTCATTAATATTGGGATTTCACTATATGAAACTCCCCCTAACTCTGAAACATGTAAAAGTTAAACAACATATGATGATGATTACATAATGACACAAGCTCAATCTTAAGACTTGGATGTCTAGCACTATCAGAAAACCTTAGCTCAAATTCATGATTTTAATCAAGATGTCCATAAGATTCTACATATCATGACTTATATCCCAAAGGTTATGTGCCTCCTTTCAATTCTTTGCTTCTTGATACTCCTTGGATGGTAGAGAAAATTATATCTTCTAAGCCTCCATAAATTCCTACATATTCTTTACCACCTATAGATAAAATCATGACATATGATACTTCTCCCATCACCAAAACCAATGACATTCCAATATTTTTTGATCCATCTACCTCTCCTACTCCTGAGATTACACTTGATGCCAAGGCAACCAATGTTCATTAGATATATTCTGAGTTTGGTTGTCATGGTAATCAAATTCTAGATCTTAAAGTAGATGTTGAGTATTGTGGTCCTCTTCCCACCTTAGCTATTGATGAATCTATTATTGAAATACTTCATGCTTGAGAACCTCAACTTCCTTAGCAACATCATAAACTTGGGAATTTTTTAACTAAAACCCCTTGTTTCAACAACTTCATTATTAGCATTAATCTTAAAACTAATCTTATCTCTTCCTTGCCTAGTGCACCATACCATTTCAAATATGGGAATGCCATGCTTATAAAATAATACACTCACATTGAGTATGGTACTCCATCCTATCCTTAAACAATTATAGTATTGTATGAACTCTCACCTACCAAACATGATAATTTTAGCTTATTCTTTGATAAGTATTTTGAGGTTTTCATTTGGTCCTACGAGGACATGCCTGGTATTGACCCTATAATTATGGTGCATAACATTATTACTTATCTTGATGTTAAACCTATGCTTCAAAAGAAAAGGAAATTTACACCTAAGGTTTCCACATTACGTCATAAAGAAATCATAATATTACTCGATGCCAAATTTATCAAACCAGTGGACTATTCTGAATGGGTTTCTAAAATTATTCCCATTTGGAAAAAGGTCATTATGGTCATTTATATTTGTATTGACTTCCACAATATTAACCTCACTTATTCCAAAGATAAATTATCTTTACCTTTAATATATGCCATCATTGATTCCATAGTTGGTTATGAAATGTTATTTCTTATGGATGGATTCTCATGCTATAATAAAATTCACATTGCCCCTAAGGACCAACATAAGACTAATTTCACCATGGAATAGGGCACCTATTGCTATGTCAAAATTCCCTTCAACCTCAAAAATGACGGAGTAACTTACCAAAAAGCAATGACTCACATCTTTCATGATCTTATCCACAAAAACTTTGAAACCTAGGTGGATGACCTCATTGCTAAATCCAAAGTTGTAAAACTCATCTCTCAGATCTTGTTATCATCTTTGATCATCTTCTTAAATACCAAGTTAGAATAAATCATTACAAATGTGTATTTAGTGTCATATCTAGAAAAAAATTGGGATTCCTAGTCTCTCTCCATGGCATCGATGTTGATCCCACTAAGATTAATGTTATCAACAACATGCCCATTCCTTAATCCATTCCCAACATTCACACTTAGGTAAAATTGGGGTAATTAAATGATTCATCCTCAAAATGGCTTACTGTATCCATTCCATCAATTCTCTTATCAAGAAAGGTAATGCATTATAATGGATGGACCCATGTCAAAAAGCTTTTGATAACATGAAAGAGTCATTACTTCACCCACCTACACTTCATCTTCCTTCTAACGATCGGCCCTTGATTTTATATACTTCTTCCATGCCTATATTAGTTAGGTCAATGCTTTCCCAACAAGATGATACTAAAATAGAGTATGTCATTTATTACATTAGTCAAGGCCTCATCAACTATGGAAAATGTTATGCTAAAGTAAAATGTGATTGCTTCACCATCTATTTCATAGTTGAAAATCTTTGCCATTACATGCTTTACTAGACTACTTATGTCATCATTCATTCTGACCCCTTTTGTCACTTATTCTCCAAATCCTTTCTTCTTGGAGATAGAATTGGCAAATGGATGGTCATCCTTATGGAATTTGATCTCCACATTTTAACTCAAAAATATATTAAAGGACAAGTCATAGCTAATTAACTTACCACAGCTCCTATGCCAACTACCAATCACCTTCAAGATAGTCTTTTAGATGACAATATTCTCTACATTAAAGGTCTTAATAAGCTATTTATCTCAAAGATTATTTTCATAACTTTACCACTAATATTAAATCAAATAATATTGATGAATCCTCTATTCTTTTAGATACTACTAAACCTAAAGTAGTTATCTAAGAGCTTCTTGAAATCAATATTGACTTACATGAGGATAATTGGACCCTTCACTTTGATGGTACTAAATGCCTTCAAGGAGCTGGGACAAGTTGTATTCTTACAAGTCTTCTTGTAAAAATCATGCATTTATCTTTTCATTTCACCTTTGATGTCACCAATAATATGGCTAAATAGAAAGCTCTAATCTTAGGCATGAGAGCTACTCTTGATTTATATATTCAATACCTACATGCTTTAAGTAATTCTTAGCTTATATATCATCAAGTCAATGGTGATTACCAATGTAAAAGTGAAAATTTCATTACCTATCCTCAAATTACAGTCACACTTGCTAAGGATTTCATCTGTTTCACTATTGAACCTATTCCTCAAGATCAAGATTCCATTGTTGATTCCTTGGCTTCTTCAGCTTATGTCTTTCATCCCCACCAAGTTTTTTTTGATCCTAATTTTATTATACAAATAATAAAATCTCCATATTATACTCAACCACTAAATTTTCTTATCTACCACATCGAGGTTGTTATCATTTGACAAGGCCCATGGTATAAATACATCATTCAATTTCTAGAACATCAAACCTATCCTCCTAAATTAGACTCTCACAAAAAGACACGTATTCATAAATAAAATTTTAAATATGTATTTCAACATAACATCCTTTATTATCACAATATTTAAGGTACCTTGCTTAGTTGTGTTATTTAAGATGAGGTCCCTCCTCTTCTTGAACAATCACATGGGGGCATTTTCACTGCCCACTGTAGCAGACATGTTACCGCCCACAAATGCCTATGTATGGGTTACTTTTGGCATACTCTTGAAAAAGATTCAATCTAATTCACTAAAAATTTTAATCCTTACCAACTCCATGATAATCTAATTCATTCACCTCTAGTTGAGCTTCAAATTTTCTAATCACCTTGGCCATTCTCTATGTGGGGATTAGATCTCATCGTTAAATTACCTTACTCCCAAGTGGGCATGTTTTTATCATCACCGCTATCGACTATTTTACCAAATGGGTTAAATCCATGCCCCTTATTAATTTCAATGGGAAAACCATTCCCAAATTTATCCTAAATTAAATCATTTTCTTCTTTGGTGCTCCCCATACTGTCATTTCATACAATGGTGATAATTTCAAAAAGAAGGATGTTAGACAGCTTTGTGCTAAATTCAAGATCAATAACAAAAATTTTACACATTATCATCAATAATGTAATGGTCAAGTTGAGGCCACTAAAAAAATTATCTAAAAGACAATTCATGAAACCCACATGGATTAGTACATTCATCTTTACCCTATTCTTTGGGGCTATAAGACTAGCATATGTACTACCACTAGGGAAACACCGCTCTCTCTATTTTATAGTTCTGAGTTAGTTCTCCCATTAAAATTTGAGATTCCCTCTCTTCATATATCTCTTCATGGTATCATTCCTGATGAAGAATTATGTAATGCTCACTTTCATTCTCTTGATCTCCTTGATAAACATCATCTTTCTGCTTTATATTATAACCACCAATACAAGGCTCGTATTGCCAAACAGCGTAACAAACATGTCAAAATATGCACATTTAATGTTGGTGATCTTGTCCTTAAATTAGATTACACCCATGATAAAGAATTTAAATATGCCCAAAAATGGTGGGGACCTGGACCCTATTTAGTCAAAGATATTATTGGTCTAAGTACCTACTGCCTTCAAACTAATAAAGTCCATAATTTCAAAGAGCCCACCAATGCATAATTCTTCTTTGCCTAAACATTTATTTCATGCTTTCTATTTACATATATCTAATACTTTTTATAGGTTACTTACATAGGTCTCTCCCTCTATAGTAGTTATCTCTTGTTAAAAACCTTTAGTCTTTCTTGTTTGGTATTTTTGATTTCCCCCTTTTCTCTCATGAGTTGCATCATAAAACCATGGATAGGACCCGATCTTCCTCATGATGTACCACAGTCTTCTTTATTTTCATACTCTTTTTACACATTTTTTGGCATCCCTTCGATTTCTCTTTTGTGAGCTGTAGTTTAAAACCATGGATAGGACCCGACCTTCTTCACACAATACCATATTTTTCTTGTCTCATTTATTTTTCCAATTCTTTGTGGTACCCTCGTGGGTTTCTATTTTATGATTTCTAGTGTAAGACCATGGATAGAACCTAGACTTCCTCATAAAATTACCATCATGTCATTCCTTTTCTAGAATGTGTTTTACAATAGTTGTAAGTTTTTTATACTTGTTCTCAACTTTAGCTTTTTCTTATTTTGATAGATGGAATCTACACAATAATCTATGTTAGCATGTTTTCCTCCATTTCTCTTATTCTTATGATAAGGAATCACACTTTACTATCTTTGTATCCCTTTTTCCCCTTTGTCACATTTTTTTTACGATTTGAAGTAATTCAAATTGTTCCATGTGTCATTCCTCTTGATTTCCTTTCCTTCCACTCCACATTGGATAAAACAAGGTCAAAGTCAAGATATCACTTTTATTTTACTTAGATTTATGAGACTCTTAGACCCCATGCTCTTTGAATTTCTCTCTCTTAGAAACTAAGTGCCAAGTATTCAAATTAAATTCATCTTTAGCACCCATGTTTCATTTTCCAAATCCATATGGAAGAGGAATAAAAAATACTATTAAGAAAGTTTAAAGCCAAATCATTTCAAAAAAATGGAAATAATATATAAAAAAGGTAACATATAAATCTCAAAATTCAAAATCACAACAAAAGACATGATGAAAAGCACATTTCCTATCTCTAATTGAATCTCAAACTCCACAGTTGTCCTCACATAGAGATGAGTCCATTGGGGTGTGTTAGGCTAGTAGATTGGAATAGTATAATATAACAAACTTTATGGTGATACCTACTTTCTCATGTAAGTACCCAATCTTTTCATTAAACTAGCAGGTCTATAAGGGGTCCTAAGGAATGAGTAAAACATTATGAGAAGGTAGGTCCATTTAATTTTTCATGCATATAGCCTTTATGGGATGATCTATATACTCAAATTATTGACCTAAGACTTGTGTGGCTAAGAGAAGTTCTTTAGTCCTTAAGGTTGAAATTCCTCTTGTTTTGATAAACATAATTTGAGTGTCTTGACTTCGATAAAGAGTTCCTCTACCTTGATTTTTACTTTATTTACCCCTCCACCCATTTCATTTCCCCCTTTGACAGATAAATTTTGATTCTAAATCTATCTCCCCTCTTCTTTGCTTCCTTCTTTTTCACATCTTAAAAACATGCTAGCATTACTTTGTTTCAGATTTATCTATCCATAGAGTGAAACCATATGCTTGAACAACTATGTATTACTTTATTTACACAATAGAACTACATTACTAGACTTGTTTTGCTTCATTTTACCATATAAATTTTTTTTATACTACCCTTCTATTATGAGCACCTAAATATGTACCTTTTTTCATTGATGATTGAGATAAGGATTGTTATTTCTCACTCATCAATGTTGTTTTACAATTTTGTTTTTTGCTTGTCCATCTTTGTTTAAGTAAAGATTGTTACTAATTTTACATTTGATGTTTTATTACCATAATTTTTGACATGTATCCTTGGTTTGATTTTGTGAGTTTGCCTTTCTTACTCAAGGTTTACTTGTTTGAGTTTTTTGGTCTTTAGTAGCCTTGGCTTTTTGACTACCCAATTTACTCTTGTTTTTAACTTGGTCATTTGGTCTAACATAGAACTTATCATCCCATCTTGCCAAATTTACAAGTATATCCCATCCTCATAGCACCAATTATCTTGGCTTTCATGTGTTTTTTTTGTTTTTCTCTTTAGTTTTGTATTCTTGGGTTTGTTGAAAGTAGTCTCTACACCCTACACAATCAAAACTAACAACATGGTAAACAACCATCTAGTGATAAAGGTAAGTCAAGGTATGAATTACATTTAATGTTTAGTTATTTCCATTTAAATCACTTATTTTCAATTATTTTATGCTTTAAAATACTACAACTTTTTTTAGCATCAGTGTTATGTGTTCTTATGTTCTTTCTTAGAGCACCATACCCTATTGTACCTTAGTGACATGTGATGAGATTCAAGTGGGGCAAATGTATACACATAATATTTTAAACTTATATTGATAACTAACACTTTGTATCTTGTAAGATCCCATCGAGTCTCAATCTCTCTGAGTGTATGCCATAAGGGATGCAACAAGAAAGGGGTGGGTAGACCATTGGTGATTCATAGGATTTTTATCTATTATTGCCTCATTATTACCAATCCAACTAGCTCCTAAAACCACTCTCTAAGCTATTACTCCTCTTTTGCAAACTCATCTAGTATTTTCTCACTTCCCATCCTTATTTTTCTCACCTTAATACCCTTTTGTCAGTCAACTATACTAGGTCAACTAGGTTGACCTTATATAGTTTTGGTGATTTTCACTTAGGAACTAGTTTGGCCTTTGGCTAACCTAGTGAATAATTATCTGAAATTGTGCTAGGTCGACTAGGTTGACCCTGTCGGCCAAGATTTTTAGAAGGGTTTAGGGTAAAATCTACCTATATATATAAGATCATTTCATCATTATTTTAATATGAAATCAAGATTTATTATTCACTCACACTTATTTATAATCTACTCTTCCACCACTCTACTTGAAGAGTCTTAGCTTTGGGTTTTTACTTGGAGAATCTAGTCTTATGGATAAGTCTTGGATGTTTTGTCCTTTCTTAGTGATTCTTACAAGCCAAAAAAACCTATTACGAATCCTTATTAACTAAATGAGAGATTGAGTCTTGATGGGTTCACATTCAAGTACGTATTATCTAACTTTGCTCCTCTATTTAATAGATAAAAGTAGTATTAGTATTGGCTTCAAATAGTATTACTATTCATATTCCACGTATTAGGTTCTTACTCATACATAGCTTAATTGAGATTATCCTATACATGTTTTTATTGTTTACTAACCCCTTATGTTGTGCCACAAACTTTGGTGATCACTAGATTGGATTTACTTTACTTATTATTAGTTTAGGTGAAATATCAAAACTCATGGCCCCATTAGGGTTATTGTGTGATTATGTTAGATATGAGTCTTTGTAACCCTCCCTAGTATAGTGTATGTTAAGATAACCCCTAATTAGGTCTATTAGATCCCTATATTGGTCATGTTCCTACTTAACAAATGTATCCCCAAATCAGAAGTGTATGGTATGATTTATCTTCTCTGAGTTAGGATTGATTTATAGAAATGATGCATTTTTGATTGCATACATTATCTCTTTACTTTCCAATGATGAATGTCTTTAAGAACCAACAAAAATTCACAATGATACTATCTCTCATAATGAAAATCTTGATGAAATCAAGTGTCTCCCCTTCCCCAAGTAATACTAGTATTAAAAATCATATGTCTCCTTTTCATGATTCAATTAAAACTAGTCCAATTTGTTCTTCAACTCAAACTAAAAATGACATCCTTACATCTCTTAACATAGTGTATGACATAGAAAATGTTTCTTCCCTTTTCTCTTTTGCATTTTCTTCTAAAAAGGAGAGTATACCTCAAAATGAAATTTTACCTCATACTCCTATAATATGTCATGAAGTTCCAATAAATGTATCACTTTTTAATAATAATGATATTAATATTTACACACTTGAAAAATACATACATACATCTATAGATATGGGTTCCCCCTTACCAAATAGTGAAAAATCATGAAAGGATCATATTTTAGAAAGTAATAAAGAGTCCATAATTTTTATGTTCTATACAAATGGTAGCTTACAACCACTAGTAAAAGCCTAGGCTTCTTTTTATGACATGCTATCTATTATGACTACCATTGGAGATTTACCAAAATAGGTCAATACTCTAAAATTTAAAGATTATTCTCATGAAGTTATTCTTGAAGAGAACACATTATAAGAACAACCTCTTGCTATGGATGTGTTTGAGCATATGTATCCCTCAAAAATTTTTATGCCTAAATTCTCCTCCTTCAATGGTCAAGGAGATCATGTTATTCATTTATAACAATATACATACTCCTTTGAACATTGGGCTCAAAATGGATACTTGATCTTAAAGGCCTTTTATCAGAGCTTAACTAAGGGGGAGCTTGATTAGTTTTATACTTTTCCAAAGAACACAACTACACATATCAAAGAACAAATAGTAAAGGTACTAAACAAAGTAAAATAACATGTTTTAAGAGTATTTCCCATAGTTAGACCCTACACCACTATAAAATTTCAACCTCTTCAGTTTTATTAGTAATGAGATAGACCACATGATATATTGTAAACTTTTTTGGATAAATGAATGATAACAATTCCTCCTAATTCACATTATCCATAACACCAATTTGAAAAATCTAAAGGAAAACACTTTTTCACTTACCATGGTATTAATGGACACCAAGATAATGAGTGTTTTAATCTTGAGTAAAATATTTCATAGTTATCCAATTAGGGAATCATTTCATATCGAAGACATATCTAGATCTATTCCACATACTTCTCCTAGAGGCTTGTCTAGGAGGGTTAAACCATCCCATGATGTTCCTTATAAGGAACACATGGCCCATAAATATTAATAGAAGACAACCACTAGTATAAGCCCTTATCCTAGTGTACTCTCTCCCAAGATTGATCTCTCCCACATTGATGCTACCAAGGAACCATTGGTTGATCAAGTCCTTCATAAAGACACATGTGGAGAAGGTGAATCTACATAGTAGATATGGGTACCTAAATAGATACATATATACTGATGGGATATTTATATAGATACTTTATATTTAGATACAAAATCAAAATTAATAGTCCATTACCACATGATCATTACATTCAAGCTTTTTATTTCCATTGTGTTGTCATTTCATACAGTGATTATCTCATTACTAAAAAATTATAAATTTCATTAAAGTGAATTATCTCATACCACTATACAATCTACCCTATCCAAACACAAATTATGGAATAAAATCTAACTAACTCAAGGTACACTATCAAGTGAAGTGAGAATACCAAATACAAACCTACCAAAGAACCATGATACAAATTCTTGATTCTTAATTTAGACATCCATATCACCTACACATGTACCTATTACTACTATTCAAAATAAATTGTAGAACACTTAATGATGGGTTCCACACACCCCTACTCCTATTACGCCTACTATCTCTCCTAGACCACATAATCCTATTTCATATACATAGAGCAACATAGATACTACAATGATAGATATTGCACCTATACATGCTCTTTGATAGAGTTTTAAGATTATTACACCATGTTCATAGTGAGGATATATGTATGACCATCCATTGGATGGAACCATAGGATAATCTTTCCCATTAAAATAGTCAAAAAAAAATTAAAAACATTAATAATTCCAAAAAAATCTTCAACACCTACATGTTCTATTGGTTCTTTTGCATCTATATGTTACTTTCATATTGATGGAACACATACTCAGTTACTCTTGCATACACATGTGTCACACTTATACATTGGGTGTGATACAGGCATATGAAAATACATGATACACTTCTATTTTGTATGTTGGGCTTTCCCTCTACTCATGTCATATAGACATTGGGGGCACCCACTTCTTCGATCTACATGCACATAGGTTATATGATTTGATGATCACTCTACACTATCATGTTTAAGATTACATGTATACTTACACATGTCTATTATCCATGGGAAAATATGACATGTTTATATTGGTTTCTTAGGCTTCACTGTATGTACTTCTTTGAGTGTTTTTCTTTGTTATCATATTGCTTGATTGAGCATTTGAATATGCTTCATTGTATGTGGCCCTTGTGCCTATGTTTACCTTATTGAACCTTTGAATATGCTATTACTTGTTCTTAGACATTTTAATATATCAATAATTATTGTATAGACATTTTAATATGTCATTTATTGTTTTTTGGACACTTGTACAAGTCATGTCCATTTGATTTTGTGGCATTTGAACATGCCCATTATTTGTAGTCTTCTTGGACCATTATTTTTTGACTTAATTTTGAGTGCGCTTGTGTGTATGTTTATTTTATTGTTGAGCTTGTCCTATTAATATCTATACATTTCCATGATATTTATTATGCATCTTAGGCCTACATGTTTTCACATTAGTTCTATGTGTTCCAATTATACATTTACCTAGACATGTTCCTTTTATATGTTACATGGTTACATTCATAGATTTTACAGTTGTATCACCTTTTTTAGGTGAGGTAACTCCCAATTCCTATTTTTCCCTCACATAAAAGGGGGAATATCATTGGGTTCATGTTATATGGACATTTATTTCACACATTCATAGTTTTAGATTTAGTGGGGGCATGCTTTGGAAGCATGTTCTTCACACTCATTCAGTATTTGGTACTTATATCAGTTTGCAGATTCAATGGAGGCATGTCATATAGACATGAATTCCATATAATCATATTTTTTGGATTCATTGGGGGCATGATTTTGAATCATGTTCTCAACATTCATTTAGTATGGTACTTATATCAGTTCATATATTCAATGGGGCCATGCTTTGGAAGCTTATTCTACACATCTATTCAGTATTCCACATCTTAAGTTCGCAGTGGTGAATTTTTTTAGAAACATGTCCTCCATATTTGTACTTATATTAATTTCATATTTATCCATATATATATATGGGGTATGATTTGTAATCATGTCATCCACACTTACATAGTTATTTGAATTGGCCAAAGGACACAATAATATGATTTAGATTCAAAATTATGGTATAATATTATACATTAGTACCATTATTATACATAGTTCTAGCATGAGACATATCTAAGGTGCATATGTTATACAAAATATTCCTAATATTTCAAAATCTAAATCACTTTCATATTCCAAAACCATTATACATATTAATACCCCACAGACTTTTACGAACTTTATCAAACCAATCTACTATAGTAGTTGGTCCACCTTTATGGTATGGTTGAGGCAATCAAATCACTCAATTTTATTAAATTTTTAGGTTGTATCTGATTGTATTATCCAACCTCACCAAGTTATAAGTATCATTGGGTTACATAGTTGAGCTAATCTCAATTTCTAGGTGGCAACTCACTTTTACTCCAAGGTTGGTGGCATTGCCTTCCAATATCTCTCTCTCTCTATCTCATTGGATATATGCACTTTAAATATTTATCTATATTTATCCTAATATTAGTTTTAGAGCCTTATAATGATATGCATATTTTACAAAATAACTTTCTAATAGGCAAGGCAATTACATTAACACATACGTCTACTCTTAAACCTTGCTCTTTCAATTTCAAATCTATTTCAAGTAATTTTAACCCATATTATATGCACTAATTTACACTCTAACATGTTCCTGGTTGTAGTTCAGTCACTATCAAATCACTCAAATTTAACTCAAGTAAATACAAGGTATGCATACACACCCAAGTACTTATTAATTTCTTTTAAACTAGCAATTTCATTACTAGATAAGAGGGGGGAATGTAGATGATATTTTGTGATTATGTAGCACCTCAGTATTATACACTTGGTAAACTTAGACCTTGGCTTTCCTCCTAGTTCTACATATATCTTGCTTCCACAAGCCTTGCATCTACTCTATCTTATACCCATTGGCCTATCTATTAGTTTAAAAAGTCCTATATTGATGACTTGGATATCTTGTCTTGCCCAGGATGTTTAATATGTATTTATCTTACACCTCTACAAGTTCTAATCCTAGCCCTATTTTGTTACTCCTTGGATACCAATGTCTAAGATAGATAATATCATCAACATTACTGTCCTACCTTAACGTAAGTGTCCAATGCCCTAAAGTCATCCAATTTGAAAATTAAATGTATCCTAATGGTTTTCCTAAGTGTTTTAATGTGAGATAATATCTCCTGATAGGATTGGTATAAATATAATATCAACCCTCATTCATTACTCACTTAGAAAAATAGATCAAGAGACCAAGGCACTTACCAAAAGCACTCTATCAAGCATTTAATTGAATAAAACTTCCCTATTTCCACACCAGTCATAGTTATAGCACATCTATAGGTCTAAAGTACTAAAGGAGCATTCATAAGGTTTTATTTTTTAAGTTACAAGCTAGGTCAATGTTGTATTTGATTTACACACATTTTATGATTCACACACGAGCCAACACGTAGAGAAGAACTACATGATTATGAGGCCA
>JARHVA010001818.1:2817500-3037500 GCA_037957365.1 Torreya grandis
AGACCTAGGGGTTTCATACAATGAAGCATATTTAAATGCTCTAACAAATAACACAATAGCAAGGAAAGACACTCAAATAAGTTTATCATGGAAAATTATAACCAAACATCATAAACATGTTATAGTGGCCCATGGATCAAATGTGTTAGCAAGAAAAATGTCAAGTACATAGCATATCAAGTACTATGTGAAATATATAAGCATCTATAAGGAATGTGTAAGTAAATATGTAAGTTTGAATTGTTAGAGGTATAATCATTGAGAGAGGGGGTGAATTAGTGAGCCCAGATATTTCAATTTCAATCCTTTAAAACTATTAAACAATCATTATATATCAACTTTGATCAACCAACATTAACAAGAGAGCTCATTCATTTAATTCATACACAAGATCAAACACATAACTCATAGTTCCTATGGGTAACCCTCATGGGGAATAAAACCCACTCTCAAGCCTAAAACACATGGACTATTATCCTATAATAAATTACAAATAAGAGACTGGTTAACTCCTTTAGACTAGAAAACCTTGATTATATCTTTCTGACCAAAGACCTTTAGTGAAACACCTATTTCGCAAGGAGCAACTGCCCCAAAGGAAGATCAAGTCCTTTAGACCCTCATATGAGATGAACACCTCCACCTTAGATCTAATGTCTTCAACATTTGATTCTATTTATTTGATTATCTAACCCCTAAAAATCTCTCTTTACTCATATAGGCCTCTCACATAAACATTCACAATCTCTCTCCTTCTTCACTCAAACTATCCTCATATGCATACTCAAACCTCTTTGCATATCCTCAAATTGTAATATCACTATTTGGACACAAAAAATATGACCTATAGGTCACACACATGGTACTCAATTTGTTCTACTCATTAACTCATCAAGGATACTAATTTTCATTACCTGGTTCATCCTTTGTAACATACTTCTTTCACAAACCTACTAGCCAATTAGGCCTCCATCTTGATAAAAAATTTAAAAATACAAACCTTAAAATCTTTGTGAAGATTTATTTTATAACCCATTTATCCCATTCAACTGATTAGTAAGCCTTAGACCTCAACGCATAAGGTAAACCACTATTCTAGCATAGTTTAAAACCCTAGAATCTCAAAACAAATAGAGTCAACAAACCTCCTTCTGGTCAACATCCACCTCTAAAACTTCTTGTATACCTAGAGACAACCATTATGCATTTTTGGACCAAGAACTGAGCTTCCACATCTTTAGTAACCCATACATCCTATAACTCATTTTAGGACCTACATACTTTTAAGCACAAATTGGGAAACCTGAGAGCAAACAAAAATATCCAATTTGACTTCAACATACCTTCAGACCATGAAACCATCTAGAGCATGATATAATAAGGTTAACATATCTTTCTATTCAAAAATACTCTTCTTGACATTGCATCAATCTGATTAGGCCATCTATAAACATTCAATCTAACCCTATAAACTGACCATATATAGCTATCAACATCATGACATTACCACAACATATCTTTCACCTAGACATACCTGATCCAACTAAAAATAGTCATTTCTAGACTTATAGGACCATATAAATAACACCAAAACAACACTTTATTTTCCACTAAAAGGAGTCTCTTAAGAAGCATAGATAGAGACATCCTTTGCACCATAATTCTCTAAAATAAAGTGAAGCCAGGAGTGGCTCACATCTCCTCAATAACCATAGGAATATTCTTATAGATATAAGACTTCTTGCTCTTATTATTCTTCTTCTTAGTCTAAACTATGACAACTGGTTTGTTTTCTATATCACTCTCCTTCTATTCAAAGATATAATTGACAACACATGGAGCAACTATGGAATCTTGACATACCTTTTCATTTGAAGAATCAACCTTGTATCTTGAAACCTCATCACTAGGCATAGACAATTGATGTAATTTGAATAATACTTGCTCATTAATAGCAAGATGTTCACTTAAATCCATACACATCTCATAATTATTCTCAACCAGTACCTTGGTCTTCTCCTTAAGCTTGGTCTCTTCATTCACAACATGAGCAGACAATGAGATCCCTTGGCACTCTTCACTTTTTGTACCATTCTCCATCATATAAAATAGATTGCTTGGACCTACAGACTCATCATGACTCACACTTACCACCTTTAGCTTCTATGATTAAAATTGACTTCTTATTCACACTCTAGGATTTTGATTGAACCTATTCTAACTTGTAGGCCTCTGCTTGCATAATCTAGCAATGTGACCTCTCTTTTCAGAGTTGTAGCAAACCATATTATTTGATGGAAACTTCATTTATCTTATGTTGTTCAGATAATGTTTTTCAAAGTGTCTAATATTATGATAATTGAAACATTCAAACTTGCTCACACCTTTTGACTAATTACCCTCATCATAGTTCCAAGTAAATTCATTTCTAATAGGTCTCTTACATTCTCTATCCCTGTGACCAAATTGATTACATGTGTAACAATAACTATTAAAACTTGCATACCTCATAGAATTTGGTTATTGATCTGATTTGTCTTCATTCTACCAACACCTTCATTCCTTATCTAAATATTTGTCTTCAAATTCAAATTTCTCTTGTTCACATTAGTCTTCATCTTGTCTTGAGTTGCATTCCCTAGTTGTTCTTTGTATCCAAGACTAGTTCTATTACTTCCATGCTTTTGATCATTTAGAATATTGTATAGATCACTTGAGTTCTTTTCAAATATCACAAATGACTTCACCTTAACATATTTATTCTCTAAATCAAATCTCAATTACTCATTTTCAGTTACATACCTTGGCCATTCATCTTCGTTAGCTTGCAGGCTTGTAGACAGGTCTTCTAATTAACAACTAAAATGCTTGACTATATATTCATGCACCTTTATGTCTTCATTTATTCTTTCCTCATATACACTAAATTATTCCTCATAGTATTTGAGGTTATATATCATATTTTTATTTATCTTCTTAATCTTCAATTCTTCAAGAGCATTCATCAATTCATTCTCACAGCCTACCTCATTTTCATCATCATCTGAATCAATCCAAGTAGACTCTTTTTGATGTGATAAACTACCTTCCTCAGCCATGAATATGGATCTATCTTTAGTAGGACCATCATATTCATGATCATACTTAGAGTCACTGACTTCACTCTCATTTAATGAGTTATAGTCTTCTTTGGTGTAGAGACTCTTCTTGTCCTTGAAGTACTTTTTCTTGTTGTCAAACCTTTTGAATCCCTTTTTTTATTTTATCAAACCTAAATGATCTCTTACCATCATCATGACCTTAATCATAGTTGTAATCATCATCCTTATTATACTTATGAGGTCAATTAGTATCATAATGTCCTATTTCACCATAATTGAAGCATTTGAGGGGTAGTTTACCTTTATACTTTCTTAAACTTGTTCTCTATTTCTTTGAAATCAAATCAATTAGTTCATCCTCATCCATATCATAAATTTCATCCTCTTTGGGTTTATTACCTTGGAAATTCTTATTTGGCTTCATATTTATATTGAATGTTGCTTCCTTCTTTGATTTTGTATCATCATTCTTCCTCATCTCATAGGTAGTAAGGGTGCCATGCAATTGATCCATATTCAACTGAGTAAGATCATGAATTTATTCTATAGAAGATACTTTTGGATCAAACTTGAGGAATAGATACCTTAATAATTTTGTAAATATATTATCCTCTTCAAGGTTCTCTCCAAGACCTTTGATAATGTTCACAATCTCATTAACTCTCTATAGAAAAGATGCCATAGAATCTTCTTCGTTCATCTTGAGACTTTCAAATTACCTTCTATGAGTCTGTAACTTAGCAATATTAACCTTTGAATATCCTTCATAAATAATATACATTTTGTCTCATATTTATTTATCATATTTATAATGGATTACTTTGGTTTATTTGATCTCTAAAAGACCACAAGTGATAACATTCATTGCCTTGGAATTGTTCTCAAACAACTTCTTGTCTACAACACTAGATAGAGGAGTAGTAGGAGAAACATAACCATCCACAATACATTTCCATACATCAAACCCTATGGAAATAATATATATCCTTATCCTAATACTTTAAAATGCATAATCAGATCTATTAAACATTGGTGCTTGCTTAGTAGAGAAACTTCCTTGATGACTACCCATATTGCACCTTGGATCACCTTCAAGATGTCAAACCTTTACCAAAGGACATGATCTGATACCAATTGTTAGAGATATAATCAGTAAGAGGGGGGTGAATCAATGAGCCTAGATATTTTTATTTCAATTCCAATCATTTAAAATTAGTAAACAATTATCATATATCAACTTTGATCAAGAAACATTAACAAGAGATCTTATTCAATTCCTACACAAGATCAAACACATAACTCATAGTTCCTATGGGAAACCCTCATGGGGAATAAAACCCACTCTCAAACCTGAAACACATGGATTTCTATCCTATAATAAATTATAAATAAGATATTTTTTAACTCTTTTAGACTAGTAAACCTTGATCATATCCTCCTAACCAAAGGCCTTTAGTGAAACACCTATTTCACAAGGAGAAACTACCCCTAAGAAGATCAAGTCCTTTAGACCCTAATATGAGATGAATACCTCCACCTTAGAAC
Source organism: Torreya grandis (assembly GCA_037957365.1). NCBI lineage: Eukaryota > Viridiplantae > Streptophyta > Pinopsida > Cupressales > Taxaceae > Torreya > Torreya grandis. Next base: position 2,822,147 of record JARHVA010001818.1, read on the forward strand.
TAATTTATACAAAACCTGATGATGGTTCTCTAATTATTTAACTCATGCACAAGCTCTCTCTCTCTCTATCTCATATAGCCCTCTCACATAGGCATGCCATAATCTCTCTCCTTCTTCACTCAAACTATCCTCATATGCACACTCAGACCTCTTTGCATATCCTCAAAATACAAGATCACTATTTATACATAGAAAATATGACTCATAGGTCATACACATAGTCCTTAATCTTCTCTACTCATTAACTCATCATCTAGGCACTTTACCTCTGCTTCGCTCCATAATTCTCACACACCTTGCATAATTCTTCTCGCCAAATCTAGAAACTAACATATTTGGCTTCACTATATATAGAGAATTCATGAATTATCAAGTCCACAATATTTCATTTTTTGACACAATACATGCCTTCGCCCTTAAAACATCTCACATGGGTCACATCTAAGCACAATCCACTCAAATAGGCCTAAGTTACTTTTAGGTCCAATAATGACCCATTCACCTCTTTGACACTTCTCCAAGCAAACTAAGAACACAAGAAAACTTTAAAAATGCATGGGACCATTACATATGATCTATATGTCCTCTATAAATGTCCATATACATCATATTACCCTTCTTCTTAAGCACAAATCACTTAAACAACATTTTGTGCACATAATCACCATGAACAAACACACAGTCAACTTCTAAACCTTTGTTCATACTGTATATTATTTTTAAAACCTTCATAATGCATTTAGATAATCCTTATGGAGTCTAAAACTTGATACACTAGCTAATTCATCATTAAAATTGAAACAATATCAGAATAAGTTCAATTACCCTTCTTGGGTTACTTGCAGAACACAATCGAACACAGTAAAATTTGGACCTCAATATCTTTGATTATACACACTTTCAAACCTTTAAATTTATATTTCAAAATTTACCTTGGATTCCTCTACATATTTTATTTTTACTACATATTCAAATTCTACATATATCAAAATTTATGGCTCAAAAACCAGACACTAGTTTTTCCTTTGTTAAATTCAAATATTCAAATGCAAACAGTCATAGTTAAACCTTGAACACCATGCTATCATCTCAAGTCCTCTATGCTCATATTAAACACACTATTGATATTATTAAATGAATCTTGAACTTTAACACATTATGTTCTAATGATAAATGTGAAACCTTAAACATGTTGACCTCATCTCGTGTAGTCTTGCAATATTGACTCATCGCACACCATCAATCTCTATGGATTAGTCAGGTATTTATCTTTATTAAATATTGAACATTTTGAAATCATCTCTCTCAATCTAAATCATTGATCTATATATGTATGAGCATTCTATCACCATTATATCTTGTAAAAATCTTGATCTTTATCTCTACTTATCGTTAAACTTTGAACACTTATCCTCATTCAACTCAACATGAACCATTGATCTTGATATGTACAATCGCTTGCACACCATTGGATATTCATTTAGTCCTAATCTTTAACTATATTAACCAATAAACATTTTGACCTATTTGACTTATCATGTACCATATATCTAGATGTATGAACTCCTATGCATTTTTGGATCTCTATTTGGTCTTGGTCTTTAACATTGTGAAAAATTGACTAAGTATGAGGACCATTACTTATCTACCTAGAAGGCCAACTTTGCACCTCCATATCTTTTTCTTTGCTCAAGCACATGTTTTTAAATTTGGACCATATGATATCTTTACATAGGATAATATAACCATGTGTCAATCTACTCTTGAAATCCTCACATGTGTGATATATAATGACATTAAAATGGCTCCACAAATTTATCAGTTCATAGAGCTAACTATATCAAGAATTATCTAGAAAGACCAACTTTGAACATGCATAGCTTTTGTCACACTTTAGATATTATCTTAAAAGTTAGAAAAAATAAACTAGGAACAAACACATATAATCAACTTCTCCTTAAACATCCACACATGTGAGATATGCCACCATCAAAATGCCTACTCAACTTTTCTTGCCACATTGCAAATTTGGCTAAGTATGTGAAAATATTGTCAAAATACCTAAGAGCCCAACATTACACTTGCATATCTTTTTTTGTGATTCATCGCTAGACTTGAGACTTTGTTCATAAAAACTAGGGACTAATGTGATTAAAACCATATTACCAACTCCCCCTGACTCATTCACATGTGGAAATTATGATGTCATCAAACTACCTACTCAAATTTTGTTCCATTGGACCCAAAATGTCTAGATGAGAGCAATGATGAACTGAGTGAATTCCACTCATGCACACAAGATCTCCAATCATCTTTGAACACTAATAGGACCCCTTTCACATGATCAATAATTCAAAATCATCCCTAATCATCTCAAACCATGCTAAAACAAAAGATCAACCAAGTATCCTTTAAGCATATTAGGACAAGCACATTGCACACTTTGTCATTATCACTTAGACTATCAAGGCACTTCATCCACTCACCAGGTCACATCCATGACATCATTGACAAATATCCAACATGAACATGATAATGTAGAGTGATCATCAAATCATATAATCTATGTGTATCAATATCATAGAAGATGGATGCCCCTAACGTCTTGGTGACATGAGTAAAGTGAAAGCCCAACACCTATAAGTGTATCATCTATTTATGTATGTGTTTATGTGTATACTTAGGATTAAATTATATGTTATCCCTCAACATGGAAATAACACATAGATTCCAGAGAGATAATAGAACATATAGTTGCTAAAAATGTTTTTTGTATTTTTACATGTTTTTTATTTTATTTTTTGGTATTTTTAAAGAGACAAGATCATCCTATGATATCATCCAAAGGATTATCATAGGTGTATCCCCACTCAAAACATAGTGCAAGAAACTAGTGGTACTACCAAGGAGTAGGTATAGGTTAAATATCTATCACTATAGTATTTTTGATACTTGACATATGTATAATAGGACTCTGAGGTCGTGAGGTACTAATATAATGAATAGGGGTCCTTGGAACCTGTCTTTGTGTACAGTGTGGTTTATTTGGAATTAAAATATTAGGAACATGTTTAAGTGCTCTATACATCTTAATATGGTGCATAGAAGATGAATATTTTGTGGAACCTATTATCTATCTCTGATGTAAAGGTCTCTCAAGTATTGGCCGCCTAGTAAATAGGATTGTTTATTGCTTACCCTTTTGCAGTTGATTGGCCTAACATGATTGATAATTAACAATCGATGTATGAATTTAAATTTCTTAAGAGGATGTTCATATTATATACCATAAATTTTAATTACTTATTTATCATGAATGTACTTAATACACCCATGCATTGTAAAAGGTACTACTCAAAGAGTATGTATCCAAGGTCATCCCAATAACATGTCAAAGACTCTTGTATAATGTATAATTGAGAATGTATTAACCAAATTTGTGGGACTGACCTATAAATGTAGATCAATTTCACCAAGTACTTTCTAGGAGATCCCATCCAATGCTTTGACTAATCCAGTAGAGGGGTGTAAATCGTGATGAGTATAACCCAAATGTGTAAGTAATGTCACGGTGAAAACATTTTCACTTGCACCATTATCAATAATAATATTGCATGTGGGGTGTTTATTAAGGTATGCTCAAATGAATATATAATGAATATCAGAGTCATCATCTTGAATTTCACTATCATCAAAGGAAATGACAAGTTTTTGAACCTTAGGTGGTATATGTCATGTGTAAGTACCAATAACCCCATATAGTGGGTGTTCATAATATTATGGAGAAGTATGTGTATTATATGCCATTTAAACTTTTGGTTCCTTCTTATATAGGTATTGTAAAGGATTATTAAATGTTTTTTATTTATGGTGATCCCCAAGTTGTGAACATGATTCCTTTCAAGGATTGTCAAATGTAATGTGTTGGTCATCAATGAGGTCCTGGATCTTATGCTTCAAGATAAAACATTTATCTATATAATGCCCAAGGCCTTGGTGATAGTCACAATAAATATTTGTGTCATATCCTTTTGGTATATTTCTATTTACATCAAATTTTATAGGAGGGAGAGATATAATATAACACTCTAACAACCACAAGAGTAATGAAGTAGGGGGCTTAGGTAAACATGTAAGTTATCCCCTTCGTGTGTTAGATAGGATAAGTCAATTATTCTATTTTGAAACTATATTAACCATGGTGGTTTTTTCCTTTTTAGGCTCAGTAGGTTTTACCTTATAACTTGATTTAATTATAAATTTTGTACTAGATGTAGACATAGCTGATCTATTTTCTACATGCTTGAGTTTATTCAATGACAAAATATTAATGTCATGATCCTGTAAAACATTTCATAAGTCATAAAAATATTGAAACTTATTGAGTTATAATGGACTCATGTAAATTAATAAGAAAACTTTTTCTTGAATATGTCTTGTAACTCTTTATCTACTATAGGATTGGTCATTTCAGCTAGCATTGTCTTATATCTCAAAACATATTCATTGATTGGTTAGTTGGTTCCTTGTTTGATATTTTAAATTTGGGCATAGGAAAAACTTTTGGTTATTTTTAATATAAAATTGTGCCAAAAATTGATCTGAAATAGGTTTAAATGTTTTCACAAATTGGAGAGGTAAGTCATAAAACCACCTCAAAGAATAGTCATTGAGGCTCTGTTAGAAATTTGGCCTCTAAAGGATAAATTTTAACCCCTATAAAAATAAAAAAATATATATTATAATTACATTATATACTTATTAAGGCATGAAAATATCTAATAGATACATTTAACAACATTTTCCATAGGTTTATCAAGTGATTCAGGCAGTTTTAGTGCCAAAAAAGTATGTTTTGAGGTTATTCATATAGTTATTAAGGTGAAATTGAGAATAATGAATATTTAGGGCCTTATTTTTCCATAAAAATGCCAAAACAATTATTTTCAATAGTTTTTAGGTCTTAAAATGAATTAAACCATTTTATCTCCTATATCTACCTCCTTAGCAAGTCTAGAAGGACAGTTTTCAAATTCTCGAAATAGACAGAGGAGAGAGAGTTAGGATATGAAACTTTGAAAATTATTAGGGTTCATATTAATATTGAAATAATTGTCATTTTTTTGTATAATTATGGCCTATTCTTTATGAACAATCACTAAGAGTGATAGCAAATCACTATGGCTTATTCATCCAAGAAGGGTTTGTTCTTGCACCTGTTTCTCAAGCTCAGAATTATATGGAAGGTAATTATTTTGAGGGTGGTTTTTATATTTTTTATATCTATTTTTTAATTTATTTTCATTAGTTTAATTATCTCTAATATGTGCCTTCACTTGGAGAAAGAATGCCTTGATGCATAAGTTGTTTCAATGAGTTTTATTGTAACTTCCTATTTCTTCTTCATGGTAGTGATTCTCAGAGGTATCTAATACCTCATAATTCATGTAATAAATATTTTTTTCATGTATTCATGTGTTATTTATCTAATAATTTGTTTTTTTTCATATTTCTCAAAGTTTCTTGCTCTTTAGAGAGCTTGTATGGTATGTGAATGACTTTCTCTAGGCCTGAACATCATATTAGGTTTGAAAGGCAATAAGAAGCCATAGTGAAATGAAGGGAATACTATTGATCCATTATAATATTGGATAATTTTGGTGATATTCTAAATTAATCTTCAAATAAAAGGCTTTACAAATGCTTCAAGCACCTATAGGCCTACAATCCTATTAACATGCATTCATGAATTCAAATATGTGATAAGACTATCTTGACAACGTGGAATTATACATTGATACTCATATAAGTCCTATCAACTCCATTTAAGACTAAAATAAATCATGAGTAGCTTAATGCTCCCAATCTCCCATACATAAATCCTAGTGTATGAACCATTGCCTACACAATCCATACAAGTGAATGGACAAGCTTGAAGTGGCTTAGTGCTTGGTAAATGGGTATACATGGTTATTAATATCTTGATATTTTAGGAGAATAAATATAATTTAAAACCCTATAAAATTAAATGAAATTTCTCAAACTCACTTAGGCCTGCAATGAATAAACACTCAATTAGCACCTACAGTTAGCTTGTAGGCTTAGCAGGAGTTCTAAGGTCAAAAAGTGAGAGTATGAGACTTAAAAGTATGGTTGAGGGTTTTAGTTAGTCAATAATTACTTGAAAGAGTGTGATTAAGATTAATTTCATGAAGGAACTTTAAAATTAAAGGAAACCTCACAAAGGACATATAGCCAATGAAACCTATAGCCAAATACAAGGAAGGAAGAACACAATTAAGCCTCTATGTGACATGAACTTCTTGAATATCGGGTCAAAGAGGTCATAGGAGAGTTATGAGATGAATATTAAAGGTGAAAATTTGTATTTTTGGTTTCTAAGATTTATTATTAATCTAATGAAGGTAGCGTGATAGTCCCTTCAATCCGGACAAAGCAATAAAAGTCCACCTATATCCATGTCGTAGAGGTGTAGATTGAAATAGACTTCATGAAGGAGAAGTTGAGATGTTTGAAATTTTTGAAATATAATTGGATTTTAAATAAATTTAAAATACATGGAGTATCAGTGATTAAAATATGAGGATTAAACACTAAATCACATGGTCATCACCCTAAAGGAGATACCTATAGGTTGCAAACTCATGGGAGATAGACTGGTCTTGGGCTTAAGGAAGAATAGACCTTGTAAAAGATATTAGTCATAAATAAAACCTCATGAAATATATGATATATATAATATATTTATTAAGTACCAATGTTTTAGTGATGAGATCCTAAACTCACATGATATGGTTAAGGAATAAGGCACATACACCTATAGCCAAGTAGTTACAGTTGGCAGTCCTTATGGAGAAATAAGAGTATGAGATAGGAGTTTTTAGGTAGAAGTCATAGAAGGATTTTATTGGAGTGTTATATATAATTTTAATGAGTTTTTAAATTATTTTTAAATATATTACACTTCATTTCAAGTGTCTATAGGGCAAAACATAGTCAAAATATAGTCAACTAGACACAGTCTAGTTTGAACCTAAAAGCCTATCCCATAACCAAGTATGGAGAGTGTTTCCATAAAAAAAAGGTATAACTAGGATATTTATGATGATATTAAGAATAAATCACCAATATTTCACCATTAAATTGAATAATAATAGTCAATTTAATAACTTTGGGGTCAATAGGCCTAGTTGTCTTAGAAACCCTTGGTCATGAAGAACAAGGTTCTAGGGCCTATTTGAGTGGTAAATGCTTATAAAAAATCATAATGGATCACTATAATGGGTCATTTAATACATGTTTTATATACATTCATGATGAAAATTTAAGTTTTGAAGTCTTAAACCAAAGATAGTCTTCCTAGACTCTTCTCACACATGCTTGCAGGCTAGTCTTAAAGGAATTCAATGTTTTAAGACCCCTACATGCATGATAAATCTTTAAAATTTGGTAAATTTAGTGGTAATGAGTGTATTTAATTTTCCATGATATCTCAAATTTCATACCATTAGTGGACATATCCATTGTTTTATCTCAGACCTTTCCCATTACTCGAACAAGGGCAGTTGTGAGACCTAGAGATCCACTTGAGTTGTAAAGGCATGAAACAAGTTCCAGACCTCATGAGGGGATATTGAGACAATATAAAAACATGAAAAATGTTTACATTCACCTATATGAGGTACTGAAGCTTTGATTTTCATTCCAAGTGCCCTTGAGGGCTAGTAAAGAGAGAATAAGGTTTAACCACAAGTACCTTGATTAGTGTACTAGTTTCATACATAGGGCTAATGAGCAATTCCAGATCATGAAGACTAGTGTTGGGGTTTGATATAAAGGTTTTTTAACTCCTCCAAGTATTAATAATGAGTCTTGAGACCCAAAACTCAAGTTAGACCTCTCTTGAACCTCAAGAATGCTAAGCAAGCCACCTTAGGAAAAATTTCAAATGCTCATACGTCTCTCACTCCTTGCATGGGAGTTTGAGACACTTGGGATAGTTGAATGGATATATCAATAAGGTTTTCCAAGTTTAAGGAGGTCATTTAGATGTCAAATATTTATGAACAATCATTATGATTAGTTTCATATAGAGGCGTAATGAGCAATTCTAGATCATGAAGAATAATATTGGGGTTTGATATAAAGGTGTTTTAACTCCTCCAAGTATTAATAATGAGTCTTGAGACCCAAAACTCAAGTTAGACCTCTCTTGAACATCAAGAATGCTAAGTAAACCACCATAGGAGCAAATTCAAATGCTCATACTTCCTCTCACTCTTTGCATGGGATTCTGAGACACTTGGGATAGTTGAATGGATATATCAATAAGGTTTTCCAAGTTCAAGGAGGTCATTTAGATGTCAAATCTTTATGAACAATTGTTTAGACCCTAAATAGGTATTAAACCCTCATAAAACCTCAATTATGACTAGTTTACAAAGAAAGACCTTAAAATAATAACAAATTACATATTTTTCTCATGAAACATCTTGTATTTTTTTTAGGACTCCAAGTAGGTTCTCTACATGTGTTTTGTTGCTAATGTCACCTCTATGGATTTCTCTAAAAACCTTATTTTTCATGTTTTTTGGTATTTTTAAGGTGTTTTGAGAAGGGTATAACTTCCCAATCATTGGATAAGGTACTTTTGGATTTTTTATAACTATTAAATTTCAAAAATTTGGATTTCATATTTTTAAGTGGCCAAACTAAGGCAATCCCAAATAAGCTCAAAATAAGCCTAGGAAGCAAGGTGGTTTCATGGTTTGCATACTTCAACAAGGCCTCATGACCCCAAATTTGTCATGGAGGATGGTATTATCCTATGGAAAGTTCATAACATTATTTTGTCTAGTTTAACATGTGTGGGTGGTCATTTGGACAAGATTTCTCTTTTGAGGCCTAGGAGGGCTAATTAGGCCTAATTAGAGAAGAAAATGAAGGAAAAGGATTACTTCCACTTCACATCTGATCATAAAAAAAAAATTAGATCTGTAAGGTGATACATGGTACTCAAAAATGTTCCCAAATTTTCAATTTTGTCCATACAATATTCTAGACAAGGAGATTTCCAAGTTTTAGGGCTACATTAGAGCATGCTAAATGAGCAAAATTAAACCTTTTGGGATACTTTATGGTTCCAAATGCCTTTTTTCAGGTCTGATGTCATGATGAGAATCCATCCATGGTGGAATTTTTCCTATTCCACTACAAAAACTCTTCTTTCTCTCACCTATGTTTTTTGCTCATGTGAAGGAATCAAGTGTTCAAAAGTGCTAAATGATGCATGAAAGTTTTTCTAAAGGATTTTCAAGGCTCCTCCTCACCTTCCATGCCATTCCCAATTTGTAAAAATTCATAGTTGATTGGAGGAAGTTTTCAAAGGTATAAACGGTCTTAAATACTCCAAAAAGAGCTTCTCTCCTTCCAATGCCTAGTGTGTTGAAGGAGTCAAACTTGTATTCATGTTAAGGTGTGGAGCCTAAAAGCTTCACATATGAGCGCATTGCCAAAGTTACAAGTTTACATAGTCACCGGCGTTGGTCAGGATCGACCGACGTCGGTTCGGTGCAATTGAAGATACGTTGGCGTCGGCAGAGGATCGGCCGACGTCGGTCACAGGCAAGTAGGCAGGAATCGGCGTCGGTTACCTGTGCATCTAAAATGCTATTTCTGAGGATAGAAGCGAGTGTTTGCATGATGAGTTTAAGTCTTAGTCTTAAGTTCGCGTTTCTATTATTAGTAAGATTGTTTTTAGAACCCTTGTTCAAGAGGCTTAACTGTTGGTTGTAAGTGCATGCTCAAGTTTCCTAATTCTATATGTAGAATTAGATCTTCTTAGCTTAGTGTGATTATTGTAGTAGTTCATTATATGTGAATGTTGAAGAATAGTATAGAGTTGTATCAATCCAGGTTGTTGGAGTTGATTGTACTTGAGAGAGAGAGCTCTTAAGGGATAGAGATCTAGAGAGAGATCTTGTGCATCTGTGAGAGGTGTGGAAGAAAGAAGTTTCTTTAATTGTATTCCTTTTGTAAAGAGTTTAATACAAGTTTTTAGGGTGGTTTCTTGTATCTCTTGTTCTTTGCTATTATCTGATTCTAGTTACTTATCTATCTGATTTAATTCCGTAGTTTATTGCTTTCATAAGTGTAATCTATTATTGGTTGATCCCCAACAAGTGGTATCAGAGCCTTGGTTGTAGGTTTAGAGTTTGATATCCAATAATTGGTATCAAAGCTCAGGTTCACTAACAGGGGGTTCAAATCTGTATAGTCTGTATTGATTACAGGTTGCTCACAGGAGTTTTTGCAGAGATTTTTGTTTGAGTGGGAGAAGCAATGGTAGATGAAAGTAAACTGAGAATGGAGAAGTTCAATGGCAAAAACTATCAACATTGGAGAATGCAGATAGAGGACTATCTGTATCAAAAAGATATATACTTAACATTAGGTGGGATTGCAAAGAAGCCCATAGACATGGAGGATGAAGAATGGGAAGTTCTTAACAAAAAGGCTCTAGGGTCTATAAGACTGAGTCTAGCATCTACTATGATATCTAATTTATCATAGGCAAAAACAACGGTAGAGTTGATGACTACTCTAGAAAATTTGTACGAAAAACCCTCAGCTTCTAATAAGGTATATCTTATGAAGCAGCTATTCAATTTGCATATGCAGGAAGGTGGATCTGTATCTAATCACCTGAATGATTTCCATGGTATTGTAAATCAATTAAGTTTAGTCAAAATTGTATTTGATGATGAAATAAAAGCTCTTTTAATATTATGTTCTTTGCCTGAAAGCTGGCATAGCTTAGTAATGGCAGTTAGCAATATTGCATCTGCATCAAATATTTTAAAAGTAGAGGATGTTGTTAGTGTTATCTTGAATGAGGAAATTCGTAGGAAAAGCATAGAAGAGACATCTAGGAATGCTTTAAGTTTTGAGAGCAGGGGAAGGAAAAAAGAGAAGAGCAAGAAAGGGAGATCAAGATCCAAGTCTAAGGGGAAACGCAGATCCAAATCCAAAAATGGCAGAAGGCCACAATGCTGGAATTGTGGAAAGATGGGGCACATAAGTAGAGATTGCTGGTCAAAGCCTAAGAAGGACAATCAGCATGAAGGAAAAGAAGAAGCAAAGGTTGCAGGTATTACACAAGATGCTTTAATATTCTCTTTGCATAATAATATAGAATCTTAGGTGTTAGATTCTGGTGTATCTTTTCATGCTACCCCTAATAAGGAATATTTTTGTGACTATATCCATGGAGATTTTGGAATAGTATATCTAGGGGATGATGAACCCTGTAAAATTATTGGCAAAGGTAAAGTGCAGCTGAAAATGCAGAATGGCAACACATGGGTGTTGAGAGAAGTTATGCATGTTCCTAGCTTGAAAAGAAATTTGATTTCTGCAGGAAAGTTAGGGGATGAGGGTTGTACAGTAACTCTCACAGTAGAATCTTGGAAGGTGACCAAGGGTGCACTTGTTATGGTTAGAGGTAAGAGAGTAGGTACTCTCTATTTGTGTAATTGTGTTACTAACAATTCTCCTTATGTATTATCTACTTCAGATGTGGATGCAAAATTGTGGCACTCAAGGCTTGGCCACATGAGTGAGAAGGGGATGTCAATTCTTAAGTCTAAAGGTAAGCTTTCAGATTTGAAAAGCATGGATCTAGAATTTTGTGAGCACTGTGTATTTGGAAAATAGAAAAGGGTTAGTTTTCTTAAGACTGGGTCTACAAAGAAGAAGCATAAGTTGTAGCTTGTTCACACAAACGTGTGGGGACTGGCTCAGGTAGCTTCTATTGGAGGATCACAGTACTATGTTTTGTTCATAGATGATGCTACAAGAAAGGTATGAATCTACTATATTAAGAAGAAATATGATGTATTTGAGACTTTTAAGATTTGGAAAGCTATGGTTGAGAATGAAACAGGCAAAAGATTAAAGTGCCTGAGATCAGACAATGGTGGAGAATTCTACATTTATAAGTTCAACTGGTATTATTACATGCATGGAATCCATAGGCAAAGGATGGTTCCAATGACACCTCAGTAGAATGGAATTACTGAAAGGATGAACAGAATAATCATGGAGCATGCAAGATGTATGAGATTGCATGCTAGTTTGCCCTTAGAGTTTTGGGCAGAAGCTGTTGACACTGCAGTGTACCTGATTAACAGAGGACCCTCTATAACTCTAGATGGTGGAATTCTAGAAGAGGCTTGGACAGGTAAAAAGGTAGATCTCTCTTTTCTCAAAGTTTTTGGTTGTGAAGCCTTTGTGCATGTAGATAAGGAAAATAGAAAGAAGCTCAATGCTAAGACTATGAGGTGCACATTTATTGGCTATGGCTCAAATGATTTTGGTTTCAAATTTTGAAATCTAGGAACTAACAAGGTAATTAGGAGCCGTGATGTTGTTTTCAACAAAAAAGTGATGTATAGTGATCAGCTGAAGAAGCTGAATCAATCTAGGCAGAGCAATAGTGAATTGGACGAGGTGACGGTTCAAAATAAGCTTACAGGAAAAAGAAATAATCACTTGCAAGAAAACACAGAGATCGACGTCGGTAGGATAGGAACCAGCATCGACAGAGCAGAAACCAATGTCAGTCATACAGAGATCGATGTCGGCAGGATAGACACTGGCGTTAGTCAGGAATAACTGGCGTCGGCCAGTAACAGGTCTGGAGGTGACCGAGGTCGGTCACTGTTAGAGAATTTGGGTGGACAGCGTGTTGTGAATGAGTCTCAGACACCCATCAGGAGGTTTAAAAGGGTAAGTAAGCCTCCAATTAGATATTCTCCTTCATTATTCTATTTATTGCTAACTGATGGTGGAGAACCAGAGAGTTTTGAAGAAGCAATACAGGTGGAGTCCAAGAGTCAGTGGGAGCGTGGCATGGTTGAGGAGATGGAGTCCTTAAGAGAGAACCAAACATGGGATTTGGTTGAATTTCCAGCTGGTAAGAGGACACTGAAGAATAGATGGACCTATAGGTTGAAAGAAGGTGAGAATGGACAGATGAGATATAAGGCTAGATTGGTAGTGAAAGGGTTTCCACAAAAGCCAAGTATTGATTTTGGTGAGATTTTTTCTCCTGTTGTTAAAATGACTTCTATATGGATTGTATTGTCTTTGGTTGTTGTTGAGGACTTGCATCTTGAGCAGCTAGATGTTAAGATAGCATTTCTTCATGGAGATTTGGATGAGGAAATTTATATGGAACAACCGGAAGGATTTGAGGTCAAAGGTAAGGAGAAGTTAGTGTGCAGATTGAATAAAAGCTTGTATGGCCTCAAGCAAGCTCCTAGACAGTGGTATTTGAAATTTGATAGGTTTATGACTGAGCATGGCTATAGTAGGTGTCAATCTGACCATTGTGTGTAGTTTAAGAGATTGGATAATGGTAGATATATTATTCTATTATTGTATGTAGATGATATGCTAGTTGTAGGATCATACATGCAGGATATCTCTGAGCTTAAGGTGAAATTAGCTCAAACATTTGCTATGAAGGATTTGGGAGCAGCAAAGAAAATCCTTAGCATGAGCATTAAGAGAGACAGGAAAAATCATAGGTTGATATTGTCTCAAGAGGATTATGTGGATAAGGTGTTGAAACGGTTCAATATGCAGGATGTTAAATCGGTAAGCACACCTTTGGCTGGGCATTTTAAGTTGAGTAAAGAACAATGTCCTAATTCACATGATGAGGTAGAGTACATGAGTAAGGTTCCATATTCTTCCGCAGTAGGGAGTTTGATGTATGCAATGGTGTGTACTAGACCAGATATTGCCCAAGTAGTGGGAGTTGTAAGTAAGTATATGGCCAATCCAGGTAAGGAACATTGGAAAGTAGTTCAGTGGATCCTTAGATATCTAAGAGGAACCACCAGTAGGCACTTGTGCTATGGAGGTTCAGATACTTCTCTACATGGTTATGTAGATTCAGATATGGTAGGTGATTTAGATGGCAGGAGGAGCACTACAGGATATATTTTCACTGTAGGTGAAACGGCGATTAGCTGGATATCTAAGTTGCAGAAGGTTGTTGCCTTGTCAACTACAGAAGCAGAGTATATTGCAGCCACAGAAGCTAGCAAAGAGACGATATGGATGACACGGTTCATGGAAGAGCTTGGAAGGGAGCATGGGAGTTGCAGATTGTATAGTGACAGTCAGAGTGCAATCCATTTGGCTAAGAATTTAGCCTTTCATTCAAGAACAAAGCACATACAGCTAAGGTACCATTTCATATGACAGGTATTGGAAGATGGTGATTTGAAGCTGGAGAAGATCCATACAGATAGGAATCCTGCTGATATGTTAACCAAGCCGGTTACAAAGGAGAAGTTGAATCTTCATTCAACTTCTGTTGGTCTTCATGATTGAGTTGAAGATGGAGGAGCTAGAAGATGTTGATGTATAGGTACTGGTGCAGTTGTTTATCTCCAAGTGGGAGATTGTTAAGGTGTGGAGCCTAAAAGCTTCACATATGAGTGCATTACCAAAGTTGCAGGTTTACATAGTCACTGGGATTGGTCAGGATCGACCAACGTCAGTCCGGTGCAGTTGAAGATATGCCGGCATTGGCAGAGGATCGGCCGACGTCGGTCATAGGCAAGTAGACAGGAACCAGTGTCGGTTACCTGTGCATCCAGAATGCTATTTCTGAGGACAGAAGTGAGTGTTTGCATGATGAGTTTAAGTCTTAGTCTTAAGTTCGCATTTCTATTATTAGTAAGATTGTTTTTAGAGCCCTTGTTCAAGAGGCTTAACTGTTGGTTGTAAGTGCATGCTCAAGTTTCCTAATTCTATATGTAGAATTAGATCTTCTTAGCTTAGTGTGATTATTGTAGTAGTTCATTATATGTGAATGTTGAAGAACAGTACAGAGTTGTATCAATCCAGGTTGTTGGAGTTGATTGTACTTGAGAGAGAGAGAGAGCTCTTAAGGGATAGAGATCTAGAGAGAGATCTTGTGCATCTGAGAGAGGTGTGGAAGAAAGAAGTTTCTTCAATTGTATTCCTTTTGTAAAGAGTTTAATACAAGTTTTCAGGGTGGTTTCTTGTATCTCTTGTTCTTTGTTATTATCTGATTCTAGTTACATATCTATCTGATTTAATTCCATAGTTTATTGCTTTCATAAGTGTAATCTATTGTTGGTTGATCCCCAACAATTCAAAGACCTTCTAACAGCCCAAGGAAGATGGAAATACCTCATTAATAGTTTAGATAAGGTTTCAAATGATTAATTAATGAATTCATTATAACCTAATCACAAGGATTAAGGCCTACTTTTAATGAATACTCTTCTTCACCAAGAATGGAGGGTGTGTAAGCAAAGATATAGGAAGTTATGTTGGTCAAACATCAAAAATGAATTCTCAAGACTCTTTCAAAATTTTCAAGCAAGCCTTCTTCAAACTCTACACCATTTTCCAAATTTGGAGAATAGATTAATCATGAAATTCTACATTAGAATTCAAGGACTTAGTAAAGGTCATATTTCCTAGTTTTGGGGGTTCTTGTCTCTCCCTCTCTCTTCATTCCCATTCTGTTATATATTCAGGCCTTTAGGCCTTTATTTGTATCCCTCACCTGGGTATGAGGAAACTCTACCTATTATTTTAATTTTAAATCTATTGGAATAATGAATATAATATTGTAGCTTCTTCATTATTAGTATCTAGTGTGTACATGCTTTTTTTGATATGCACAAGTGGTATAATCTTCCCCTTTGTAGGTCCAAGTCTCACCTAAGTGCTAACAAGTTTTTTATCTAGGTCATCTAGTGTGTTATGATGTTGATGGCTCAAGTTTGGAGTGGAAATCTGATTTTAAGTTCCTTGAACCAGGCCTTCCTATCATCACCCTTATGCTTTAGTCATTCAAACCAACCTCTATATGAAACATTATTACTTAGAATCCATTGAAGATAGTGATTTAATTCTATGCATTGTCTACTAGTGTTGTTAGGAGTTTAATTTGAGTAGATAAGCAAGATAGGTACATCACCATCCCTTAAATTAGATTCATTTTATTTACTTTCTTTCCCTTTTCACCCCAATAGTACTAGGTCTTAGTGAACTAAGCAAAATAGATGCACCAAGGGAGCTTGCCCTATAATCTAGAGGTTTGGTCTAGTTATAAGGTTACCCACAGCCTTTAGGCCATTCCCATGTTAGTCTAGGTTTGAATCAAAACTGAACACTCTCCTTCACATGGTATAATTTGGGTTTCTAATAGTTTTGGTATGCTCGATGGGATGAGATTCAAGCATTAGATACTTACTTGCATCTTTACAGTCATCTCAAAGAGTTTCAAACACTTAGGAAATGGATGTGTTATCAGATTTCAAGCTGAGAGACATCAAAAATTCATCATTACAAAGGTAAGGAAGGTTATTTTTCATATTTAATTGCTTTCATGTGCATTATGATGAGCTATGGCTCCATATGGGGTGGATTTCTATCATTCACCTCCCTATCAGCCCTACCATGATCTATGTCAACCTTATGATGATCCACACCAAAAATGTATTGAACCATGTCAATAGTATGGTGAGCCACACCAACCCTATGATACCCCTCATGAACCCCCTTGGAAACCCAATCACCCACCTTGATAACCTCATGGACCTTATTACCCTCCCTATATGCCATATCAGTTCTAAGGTCAATCTCTTTACCAAAATTTCTCTCCCTCTTTCCCTCCCCAACCACCCTTCCAAGACACACATAATTTTTCTAATGAGTTAGAAGAGTTGAAGAGTATGATCCAATAATTTCTAGTGAGATATTAGCCTTTAGACAACAATAATCATGCAAATAATTTCATGAGTCTTCACCTCTTGTTACCCCATGCCAATATCCTCAAATTGTTACTCCTTAACCAAAACCAAACTAGGAAGATAAAAGGGTGGTAGGAGTGATGATAAGTATCTTCCCAAGTTTTCTATATCCCCTTCAATATCCATCCATGCCTTCTCAAGAGTCTTCAATAACTTCAAATTGGAGGCCTTCATGGACTAGAACATCATACTATGTCATGCTTGCTTTTGAAAGAGAGAGTCAAGATGAGGAGAGATGTATGAAGCCTAGTTCAGGAGGTGTCTTAAGTTCTCCAAACTCCCCATAAATCATACATGCTAAATCCATTCATGAGCATCAAAGTACATCTCAATTTGATAATGAAATTAAACAATGGAAGAAGGAGAATCTAGTGCCTAAGGTTGGTATTCGTAAGGCTCCAAACTGTAAAAACACCTCAATAGCTATCACGTAAGCTAATGAAGTTTATTACCTTCCCACCACCTCCTATTGTGAAGAGGAACCAAATAAATTTAGGATAGAACTTGAGAATCCAAGTGTGTGAATAAATCTATCAAATATAGTATGGTGAAATTACTTCGAGATTTGGATCATATTACAGTTGTTGATGAATTTCAAGAGCACTTTGAAGAGGAAATAATGATAGTAACCCCCATTCATCCCAACAAATCAAAATTTGAGCATGAAAGTAAGTTGGATGACATGGAGAAATCACAATGTCATGATGATGAAGTGAATGAAGGCAAAACTCATGTAAATCCTTCTTTATGGGATATCCATGATGATAACCTACATGAGACCATTGTTAAGTCTAAGAATATTCCAAGTAAGTTAGATAACCCTTGACAATAGTTATATCATGAGTTATTAAGTGAGATTAAATAGTTTAGTATGATAGATTTGAATGGTGGAGTAGGATAGTAGTTTGTGTCTTCAAATGAAGATACCACTGATGTTTTAGAGCTTAGAGAAGATAATGCAGTTTTGGAAACACCAAGGTAAGATGAGTTGGAGCTTGAGTGGGTTGATGATATGCCATTCTCAATTGAATATTAACATGACCAAGTTTCATCACATCAAGAGAATTTTTATGACTCTATCAAAGATTTGGATATGATTTATCAACATGATGTTCATAAGAAAATGGTAAGAATAATAGTGAATCCCATGTATTTTCAATTAATCATGATGAGATGGATTTTTGGGAAGACTTGGAAAACTTTGCTTGAGTTTAGATAACCCATCTCTACCCCATGAGAGTATTGATGAAGATCTCACAAGGAACACTATAGTAGCTAATAATTTTCAATCTCATAATCAAAATGAAGACACTAATCAAAGCTTATCAGTTAAGTTGTCAAGATAATAATTGCATGAGAGCATGACCAATCAAGAGCAGCATATGACTAAAGTGGAGATGAGGCTAATAATTCAAGATAGATATATAGGGGATGAGTATGAGTGGTTTTTTGACTAACCTAGAAAATTCATGCATGTAAAAATGGAACAATAAAGTCCAACTTCTTCCCAAAGAGGCCATAAACATGCCAATGTCTCTAGCTACAAGTGGGAATCCTCATACAGTAAGCAATCCCTGATTGGACTCAAATAAAGATGTGGAAATCAGACCTTATAGATCCATAGTGACCAAAAAAAATTAAAATTTTATCCTAGAGGAAAGAATATGATCTCAGGTTATTTTTTTTAGTGTTTTTTTCTTGTTCCAATAAGCGGTCAACACAAGTTTAGTTTGTTGCTTTGATGTCTTGCTTTGTTTGTTCTTAGGTTAGGTGTGTTTATTAGGTTTAAGTATTATTTATTTATTTGTTTATATTTGATTCATATTATTTTATTGAATTCTAAATGGTCATCAATTCCTATTACCATGTGTGAGTCATTATTTTCATGAAGATGAGTGGGTTCTCTTGACCAACAGGCTGGTCAACCCTTGTAAGTCACCAAAAATGTTGGAAATTTGGCCTCCCAAGGCAAAATTCCAACCCATATAACCAAAAAAAGTTCTTTTCAAGATATTATTTACTTATTTAATCATGAAAATATCCAATGGATATGTTTTTCAACATTTTTAATAGGTTTCTCAAGTGATTCTGGCAGTTTTAGTGCCAAAAACCCCTATTTTAAGGCTATTCATATAGTTCTTCAAGTGAAATTGATAATAAATAATATTAAAGACATTATTTGTCCATTAAAATTTCAAAAAAAATATTTTAAGATTTTTTAGGTCTTACAATGAAGAAAACCATTTTATCTCCCATATCCACCTCCTTGGCAGCTCCTAAAAGGGAAATTTTAAAATGCTCAGTACAAACATAAGACAGAGAGTTTGGAGATGAAATTTTGTAAATTTTTAGGTTTAAAATTAATATTGAAATTTGTGGAATTTTTTTCATAATTATGGCCTACTATTTATGAACAATCTCTAAGAGTGACAACAAGTCACTATAGCCTATTCATCTAATAAGGGTTTGTTCTTACACTTGTTTATTAATATTATAATTAGATGTAATTAAACTATTTTTAAGGTGGTTTTTATAGGTATTTTATATAATTTTAATGTTTTTTTCATAATTTTAATCATATCTATTAGGTGCCTTCACTTGGAGAAAGAATGCCTTGGTGCACAGGTTGTTTTAGTGAGTTTTGTTGCAAGTTCATATGTCTTCTTCATGGTAGTGATTCTTATATGTATATAATACCTAATAATTAATTTTAAAAATATTGGTTTCATTTATTCATGTGTTACTTTTATGATATGTGTTTCTTGGTCATATTTCTCAAAGTATCTTGCTCTTTGGAGAGCTTGTATGGCATGTGAATGACTTTCTCTAGGCCTGAACATCATATTAGGTTTGAATGGAAATAAAAACCCATATTGATATGAATGGAACACTATTTATCCATTATAATCTTGTATAATCATTTTTATATTCCAAATTCATCTTTAAATAAAATGATTTACAAATGCTTCAAGCACCTATAGGCCTGCCAGCCTATTAACATGCATTCATGAATTCAAATTTGTGCTAAGGTTGTCTTGAAAACATGGAGTTGTACATTGATACTCATATAAATCCCATAAAATCCATTTAATACTATATTAAATCATTATAAACTTAAGTCTCCTAATCTCTCATACATAAATCTTGGTGTATGAACCATTGCCTACACAATCCGTACAAGTGAATGGACAACCTTGAAGTGGCCTAATGCATGGTAAAGGGGTATGCATGGTTATTAATATCTTGAAATTTTATGAGAATGAATATAATTAAAAAACTCATACCATTGACCTAAAATTAAATACAAGTTCTCAAACTCAAGCGTGTAATGAATATATAGTCAATTAGCACCTACAATCAGCTTGTAGGTTTAGCAGGAGCTCTAAGGTCAACAAGTGAGAGTATGAGAATTAAAGGTATCATTGAGGGTTTTGGTTGGTCAATAATTAATTTTAATATTTTTATTAGTATCAAGTTCATGAATTAAATTTTCAATTAAGGGAAACCTCATAAAGGACTTATAGCCAATGAAACCTATTACAAAATACAAGGAAGAACACAGTCAAGCCTCTAAATGACATGAAATTCTTGCATATTGGGTCAAAGAGGTCATAGGAGAGTTTTAAGATGAATATTAAAGGTAAAAATATGATTTTTTTGGTTTTAAATATGTATTATTAATCCAATGAATGTAGAGTGATAGTCCCCTCAATCTATACAAAGTACTAAAAGTCCACCTACAACCATGTCTTGGAGGTGTAGGTTGTAATAGACTTCATAAAGGAGAAGTTGAGATGTTTGAAATTTTTGAAACCTAATTTTATTTTAAATAAATTTAAAATACATGGATTATTAGTGATGAAAATATTATTATTAAACACAAAATCACACGGTCATCACCCTAAAGGAGATACCTACATGCTACAAACTCAAGGGAGACATACTGATCTTAGGCTTAAGGAAGAATAGACATTGTAAAAGATACGAATCCTAATTGAAACATAAATAAATATATGAGATATATAATAGATTAAGTACCAAGTTTTTATTGATGAGTTCCTAAACTCACATAACACAGTCAAGGAATAAGGCACATACACCTACAGCCAGGTACTTATAACAAGTAGTCCTTGTGGAGAAATAAGAGTATGAGACAAGATTTTTTAGGTATAAGTCATATAAGGATTTTATTATAGTGTTATATATAAGTTTCATGAATTTTTAAAGTAAGTGTGATTAGATTACAATTCATTTTAAGTGTTTATAGGGTAGAACACAGTCGAAATACAGTCAACTAGACACAATCTGGTATGAACCTAAAAGCTTACACCATAACCAAGTATGGAGAATGTCTCCATCACCAAAAGGTATAAATAGGAAATTTATTATGATACTAATAATACCTCACTAATATTTCAACATGAAATTGAAAAATAATATTTAGTTTAAGAACTCTAGGTTTAGTAGGCCTATTTGGCTTAGAAACCCTTGGTCGTGAAGAACAAGGTTCTTAGGGCCTATTTGAGTGATAAATGTTTGTATATAATCATCATGGATAAATTTAATAATTAATTTAATAAATTTTTCATATCCATGTCTAATGAAAAATTAATTTTTGAATTCTTAAACTGAAGATATCCTTCCTAGGCTCTTCTCACACAGACTTACAGGCTAGTCTTGAAGGAATTCAGTGTTTTCAAACCTCTACAAGATGATCAAGCTTTGAAATTTGGTAAATATAGTTTTAATTATTGTATTTAAGTTTATGTTGATGCTTAAAATTGTGCTTGATTCTAATCAACAACAATGGGAAGTTCCAAGCTGTGGGATATTGCGGCTTGAAACAACCTCCAGATTTTAGAGAAGTTGGTCTCTTCTTTTGTATCAAGTGTGGGTGAAAAAGGATAGGAATTTAAAAAAAAATGCAAATGCAAGAAATGAAATCTAACTATGGCAATGTGCCTAAATGTAATTCAACCTTAATCCTGAGCACAGTGAGACTATATGTAGGATTCATTTACATTTGAGAGCAAGCAAGTGCATGATCAATGTAAAAGATTGAAATAATAGAAACAGAGGCTCACAACATAGACTTCTTTTGCTGAGATAAAAAAAATGTCAACAAACGCATAGGGTTCAATATTCTTATTTGAATCTTCCAATCACATAAGAGGTGCAGAAACACGTACAGTTATGTAAACCTTCCAACTCAAGAAAATGAGACTAAAGCAAATGACACTCCTAATCACAACTCTAGAAAATCTACAGCATAGACTACTTTTGCAAATGACACAGATAATATCCACAAAGGCATAGAGTTCAATCTTCTTATTTGAATCTTCCAGTCATACAAAAGGTGCAAAAATGCATACAGTCATATAAACTTTTCAACTCAAGAAAATGAGACAAAAGCAAATGATATTACTTAGTCACAAGCTCTAGAAAGTCTAAACTTTTTACAATAATTCTCTATTCAGAAAATCTCCCAATTATATCTTGTATCCTCTTCTGTATCTCCCCTTTCTCTTTTTATAGCCTCAAATTTACTAATAAAATAGTGTGGAATTTGGTGCATTCAATGCCTTGGACGCATCCTGGTCTTATCAGGAAGGGCCATGCTAGAGCAGGGTGGCTGCCCTGACTATAGCATGTTGATTCATGTCTCATACCTCCTTTCATGCCTAAAATTTCTCATTCCAACACCTGCTTATTCGCATAATTATCCATTCTACCTCTACTTACAAGGGACAAACAGACGGCCCTTTTAATGTTTGTAGGCCCCAAAAATCTACCCGGTGAACTGCTCCATCTACTAGAAATAAATTCCACTGAGTTTCCCTCCAGCTCGCTTTACGGTAATAAATACACAAAACACTCTATTCTATTGAGATGGAAGAGGACACTTAGTCAATTCCTTGAAATTATCCTTATTACTTAGAAGGCACTAGAGAATGACACTTGGCACTTTCCACCTGATTTATCAGAGACACACAACTCTTTTTGCTTTCCCTATACCCAGCTCAGGAATGCTCTGCCTTTGACACCCATCGCAATCTACTTCTAAGATACTTAGCAATTTTAAAAAAATAAGACTCACCACATTCCTTGCCTGAGCAACCTTTTAAAAGAGGAATGGATGCACGTGGCAATTTCCACTTGCTCTTGCTATGCTTATAAAATATTTGGGATGCATGTTAGGCTTCTCTGGATGGTGACACTTGGTGGCCTCCATAGACCTTTGAAATAAAACTCGAGACCCACCATGATCTTTATTTAGCAATGAAACTCGAAGATGATCTCTCAGATGTTGACATGTGGTAGCCTCCACTGCTCTTGGGAAGATACGTGGCATCTTCCACTTCTCCTACTAAGGGTATGCGGCGTCCTCCACTACTTTCGAGAATGGAGTAGAAAGGATCTCAAAAAATGACACTTGGCAGCCTCTACTTATCTTTAGCACTTAGATAAAAATGAAACAATGCCTCACTGCCTTCCAAAAGGGTACTTGACCCTTTTGGTTTTTGGGACACTCCCTTGAACTGCCTGATGAACCAAAAATGGTTCAACGATTCAATAATGCACGCTATTTACACATTAACTGAGGTATTGAATCAAAAAGTTGAACCAAGGCATTGAATCAACTATCTTGCAGATGCTGACATGTGGCGACTTCCACTTTCTTCTGAAAAAGGAGTCCATATTCTTTTGTGACTGCCACTTGGCACTTTCTGCCTAATCCTTCTACTTAGCTTATTGAAACCCTTTTGCTAAAAATAGATGAAATGCAGGTGCCAAAAAGGAATGTGGATGCTGACATGTGGTGCATTCCACTAAGTTGTTATTGGATACATGGCACATTCTGCGGCCCTCTTGAAAGTTATTAAAGGTGCCTCAGACAATGCCAGTTGGCTGGTTTCATGTTTCGAAAAGTGACACTTGGCGGCTTCTGCTCAAATACAACACTTAGGCAAAAATGAAATGAAAGAATCAAAAATGGGAAAGAGAACCCGTGCTCAGAAGATTCCACTTGGTAGCTTCCACTGCATTTCAATACTTAGATGGAAAATGAATCAAAAGAATCAAACCTGCACTCTATTTTAAAACTCTACCGCCATGACCAAGGTATGCAGGAACAAAAAACACAGTGCACGACTAAAAATTGGAATGCAACATAGAGTAAAATTTTACTCTACAGTGTCCATGGTATCTCTGAGGTCATGCAAATAGTTGACATATCCATTTTTTTGTGTCAGACCTTGCCCACTCCTTGGGCAAGGGCAGCCATGAGACCTAGAGATCCACTTGAGCTCTAAAGGCATGAAAAAAGTTTCATACCTCATGGGGTAATCTTTAGGAAACATAAAAACATGAAAAAGTTTTACATTCACCTATATGAGATACTTAATCTTAGTTTTTCAATTCAAGTGCCCTTAAGGGCTAGCAAAGAGAGAACAAGCTTAAACCCCAAGTACCCTGATTAGTGTACCAATTACATATAGAGGGGTAATGAGCACTTAAAGAGAATTTATAATAATTTGGGGTATTTATATAAATGTTTTTTTACTCCTCAAAGTAGTAGGAATGAGTCTTGAGACCTAAAACTTAGGTTATATCTCTCTTGAACCTCAAGAATGCTAAGCAAGCCACCCTAAGAGCAACGTCAAATGCTCATACCATCTCACACACTTTACATGTGGGTATAATACACTTTGGATAGTTTAATGGGTCTATAAATAAGGTTTTAAAAGTTTAAATAGGTCATTTGGATGTCAATTATTTATGAGCAATTGTTAAGACCCCAAATAGGTCTTAAACCCTCCTAAAACCCCAGTTATGACCAATTTTCAAAGAAAGACCTCAAAATCATACAAAATGACATATCTTTATTCTTAAACATCATTTATGTTGTTTATTACTCTAAATATGTTCTCCACGTGTGTTTTTTTTCTAATGTCACATATATGGATTGCTCCAAAAACCTTATTTTTCATTATTTTTAGTGTTTTTAAAGTGTTATGAGAAGTGGAGAACATCCCAATCATTTTATAAGGTAATTTGGAATTTTTTATAACTATTAAATTTCAAAAAAAAACATGGTATATTCTGTAAATGGCCAAACCATGTTCTTTTTCCAAGGCAGACCCAAACAAGCTCAAAATAAGCCTAGGATGCAAGGTGGTTTCATTGTTTGCATACTTTCATACGGCCTCAGGATCCCAAATTTTGAATGGAGGATTTTATTATCCTAATTAAAATTAATCACACACTTTTTTTTAGTTTCACATGTGTTATTTATCATTTGGGCAAGATTTCCCTTTCTAGACCTAGTAGGGCTAATTAGGCCTAATTGGAGAAGAAAATGAAGGAAAAGGAGTACTTACACTTGGTGTGTGATCATAAAACTTTGTTTAGAGATTTAATGTGATATTTTTTACTCAAAAATGTTCCCAAGTTTTCAATTTTATCCATACAATCTTCTAGATAAGGATATTTTCAAGTTTTAGGGCTACAAAGAAGGGGTGCTAGAGCATGCTAAATGAGCAAAATTGAACCTTTTGGGATAATTGATGGTTCAAAATTCCTTGTTTCATGTCTGATTTCATTTTTATAATCCATCCATTGTGTAATTTTTCTTTTTCCAATGCAAAAAACTCTTCTTTCTCTCACCTTTGTTTTTTGCTCATGTGAAGGAATCAAGTGTTCAAAAGTGCTAAATGATGCATGGAAGTTTTTCCAAAAGATTTTCAAGGATCCTCCTCACATTCCACACCATTAACAAGTTATAATAATTCATATTTTATTGGAAGAAGTTTTCAAATGTATAAAATTTCTTAAGGACTCCAAAAAGAGCTTCTCTCCTTCCAATGCCTAGTGTGTTGAAGGAGTCAAACTTGCATTGAAAGACCTTATAACAGCCCAAGGAAGATGGAAATACCTAATTAATAGTTTGGATAAGGTTTAAAATAAATAATTAATGAATTATTTATGACTTAATCTCAAGGATTAAGGCCTATTTTCAAGGAAGAATCTTCTTCACCAAGAATGGAGGGTGTGCAAGAAAAGATATAGGAAGTTGTGTTGGTCAAACATCAGAAATGAATGCACAAGACTTTTTCAAACTTTAAAAGAAATCCTTCCTCAAAATATACACCATTTTAAAAATTTGTATAATATATTAATCATGAAATTGTATGTTGTAATTCAAGAAGGACTTAGTAAAGGTCATATTTCCTAGTTTTGGGGACTCTTGTCTCTCCCTCTCTCTCCATTCCCATTCTGCTATATATTTAGGCCACTGGGCCTTAATTTGTATCCCTCACCTGAGTATGAGGAAAATCTACCTATTTTTTTACTTGTATACCTATTGGATTGATGAATAGAATATTACAGTTTTTTTATGATCAGTATCTAGTGTGTACATGTTTGTTTTGATATGCACAAGTGGTAGAATCTTCCTCTTTGCAGGTCCAAGTCTCACTTAGGTGCTAAATGTATTTCTATGAAATTCATCTAGTGTGTTATGATGTTGATGGCTCAAGTTTGGAGTGGAAATATGATTATAAGTTCCTTGAACTAGGCCTTCCTCTCATCACCCTCATGCTTTAGTCATTCAAACCAACCTCTTTATGAAACATTGTTGCTTAGAAGCCATTGAATATAGTGATTTAGTTCTATGAATTGTCTACTAGTGTTGTTAGGAGTTCAATTTTAGTGGATAAGTAATATATGTCCATCACCATCCTTTATAGTATATTCATTTTATGTAATTTCTTTCCCTTTTCACCCCAATAGTAATAAGTCTTAGTGAACTAAGCAAAATAGATGCACCAGGTGAGCTAGCCCCATAATCTAGAGGTTTGGTCTAGTTATAAGGTCACCCATAGCCTTTAGGCCATTCCCATGTTAGTATAAAGTTGAAATATAATTGAACACTCTCCTTCATAGGGTGCAACTTGGGTTGCTAATAGGTTCCTTAGAAATAATTTGGTCAAAAGTTTATCATTGGAAGCGTAATCAAGGCATGCCATATAGAAGGTTCAGAGATGTTATTTAGGATCACCCTTGTCATCATAAAATTTGAACTTAGGTGAAACAAATCTAGTTGTAAAAGTGTGCATAGATATTTCAAATACAAGAGGGTTATTTAACACATCTTATGAATCTATGGCATGTGAAGACATTGAAGCCTTTTCTTCAATGTTTGTAACCTTGTTCTCCAAGGTCTTTATGATTTGAAGGAGTGATTAAATTGTAGGCCCAATGGGATTTATCTTAGTAATTTGAGTAGTCACCAAAGGGGATGAACACATGTTTTGAGTATTAATAGGCACTGAACTGGTATTTGTGTTAAAATAATGGGTGAATTCATAATAAATGTATCAATAGTAGTTTTAGGGAACAAAAATTGAAACACATAATTCATGCCCCCATTAGATGTATTGAGTTGTAATGTATTCAAGGGGAGAGATGTATCCACTAAATTTTTAATTTTTGGCTTCAAGTATAATGTTTAATAATTTATCAATATCTTCAAAGTTCTATCGAATGTACTCACAAAACATTACAATTACATGCACTTTATCATTGTCTATTTTCCCATTTTCATTTGTTTTTGGATTTTCATTATCAGAATCTTCTTCTATGATAACCTTATCAACATTTTTTTCATTTTCAACATGGGTATCATCATGATCCAAGGTATGATATCCCTCATTGGTTTTAGACATCTTGTATGGGTTAAGGGGAAGCTTAATATGTTTGATAGACACACCCCACAATCTAGGGATATGCCTAGGTTACATGCAAAATAATACCTATAGGAAATTAAAAAGTAAAACAATATGAAACCCTAGTTGGTTAAAAACCCTAAAAACTATAAAAAATTACATTCACATGAATCAAGTTCACCAAATTTTTAACCCTAATTTGGATGTGAATCTTATTTGGGTTATATAGGATTAAGGATATAGAAATTATAAGGCATAAAGGTGAATACCATATCTGTAATAGGCTAATTAATGTGCTAAACATAGATGTACCATATGTTGAGTTTATTAAACTAAGATAAGCCATTAACATAAAGTAAAACTATGTTAAATATAGAAATCACATAAATGAGAGTACTTAGCTAGTTTAGATGCTAATGTAGATATGGATTTGGTATATGTAGAAAGAAGGTGGGAAGATAGTTCTGAAACAAATATCAAATTTTATATCTGTGTCTTTAGCTCTCTAGATGGTTGAATTATCTTGAGATAATTATGTCAACACTAATATTCAAGTTTGATGCTAGTGTCTTATATGGAATATCTACTCAAACAAGATGTGAACACCTATATGCTTTTGGATTTGGTTTCACCTTCACTCTGGTGCATTCAAATCTGGGTTATGGACTATCACTCCTTGTGAAAAAGGAAAAAGCCTAGATTTCCATCTCCAATGTGACCTTGAAAGAAAATGGGTTAGTGGGTATATGGTATCAAGCTGACAAACAATGACCCCATTATCAAAGGGCATTGCCTACATAGCCAATACTCCAGAATAAGGCCTCAAACTCATGTATTTTCCCCTACATGTTGGCCTATATGTGAATCATGCAATGTGTAAAGTAACTACAATATTGACCTAACTTATAACTTGGTAAATATGACCTTACAAGTACTCCTTTAGTACTTCATACATATAGCTAGGATGTTGCTTTGACTTATAACAAATTAGGGTAGAATAAGAAATCTTTTGGTAACTTAAGTGTTTCTTGAATGCTTTTTTGGTCTGATTACAAGGTGAGGAATGAATAAGGGTTGATATATTATTTATACCAATCCTATCAGGAGATAAATCACATCAAATCACTTAGGCCAACCATTTTAATACATTTCATTTTCACATTGGATGACTTGAGGGTACTAGACACTTGCATCAGGGTAGGACAATAATATCGACATTATTATATGTCTCAAACGTTAGTGTCTAGGGAGTAGAAGAGTAGGTATAGGACAAAAACTTATAGAGGTGTAAGATAAGTACATTTTAAGTATTTTGGGAAAGATAGGATGTTTATGTCATCAATATAAGGATGTTTGGACTAAGAGATAGGATAATGGGCACAAGATAGATCATATACAAGGTTTGTGGAAGCAAGACATATGTAGAACTAAGATGAAGAGCCAAAGGATAAATTTTCCAAATGTACAAGACTAAGGTACTACATAATCACCAAATATCATCTACATAGTGCTAATATGTAACTCATATACCTACCCCTGATATCACCTATTTTTTTTTATTCATTATCAGAAATTGTGTGAGTGGAATTTACTTATATCCATGTGAGATCTAATTTTTATAATGAAAACTTTATCCAAAGTAATGTTATAGTTGAAGCATTTTCATTTCACTATGCTTTCTAGTTACATATGTATGTTAATATCATATTAGATAGAGGATTGGTTTCTATGGTCTATGTGACTAATTCATGTATTATTGATTGTACACACATGGGTTCTAATTTATTTATCAATATATGCATTGTTCTTATATGCCCCTCTGTGAAGGATAGGGCCACTCCTGGTGGGGAGGTGTGTAAGAAATTGATGGTCTAAGGTTGGAGGTAAAACACTCAGATGATGATCTCTATTTGTTCAACTATTCAACCATTTGGGATAATACTCCTGGTTATTTGGATGGATCAATGCATTGTTTATGAGGATCAATTTTATTGTTTTACATATTATATTGTATTTTGACTTTGTACTAAAATGTAATATGTAGTACATTATTATTTGATAGATACTCAACATAGCAATGGTTGTGAGATTTGTAATTCATTATAAATATTGTGACAATAATGTTTGTGTACTTATTTATATTTGTATTTGTGGATTATATTAGTCATTTGATGTACTTTCCTTTACACTATCCATTTTATGATAAATATTCATCTTGTAATTTGTTATGGGCTATTTAAAAACTAAATGGATCATTTTATTAACTAGTGGGTTGATACTTTTATATATTTAATGTTTTAAATGCATTTATTAGACAAAAAATGATTTTATAGATAATTATGTATGAATTTTATAAGTAAGCCATTTGGATTATTAAAAAAATAGTGTAACTTTCATGTAACCGAATGGGGTTTTAACATAACAGGTTTACAATCATAGTTTTCATAAAAACACTCAGGTTTGTCTAAGATTTTCTAAGTTTGTGAGCATCATATGTAGCATGTATTATAGGTTGGTATGCAAGTTGTTACTTATAATTTTATTTTTTATTATTAGATCTTAGAATCCATAAACACTAGATGTCATATTTGGGGCATGTGTGTGGCAAATGAATTCCTCATTTAACATCTTTACACCAGTTTCATAGATGGAATGGAAACACTTGTCATTCTCCACATTATATGTACTAAACCTATATTATACTAACTTCTTGCATCAAATTTTCACCAAAAATGAGCCTTACTATGTCTTCACTAATTGGTTCACCCTTTTATACCATTTTTGCACCAAAATAATCTATTCCAATTCATACAAGGATTTCAAACTACTTCACTACTTTGGGTTTGCAATGACGAAGTAAATCACACCTTGAGTTCTTAGGTGCAATATCCTATTAATGAGGATTGGGGCATGCACATTCCAATCCAAGATGTTCAATGCAAATGAAATCTCCAAGGGTCTTACCCTTTATAGTCACCAGTTTTACACTGATTTTTGCACCAAGAAAACACAATGGTTCATGTACCTAATTAAGTGTACTCATTCCTTATCATTAAATATATATAATTTTATTATATTTACTTATTGATATTCATCTTAAGTAAGGACTAATTATATACATGTTTTATTACAGGTTTGCATGAAACACAATTAAGCATTGTGGCCTACATTCAATATTGCACGTCATAGGTAAGTTTAGATACTCACTTTTCCTTATACTCTAGTACTTTCACTTTAATTTATTATTAAAATAAAAGAGGGGATAATGTTGACATATAAATTAACATTTAAGATAAAACAAATCACTTATGACCACTCTTTTTACATATTTATCTCATGACTTATTATAGAGCCTTTTGACCACTTTCCTTCACTTTACGCATGGATGTCCCATTATTATAAGCAAACTGATGTTTTTTAAATGTTTATATTCCTTAGGTAGAATAGTTCAAGCTCACCCATAGATTGTTCCTTACACTTAGGTTAATTTTTTATGACCCTTGGACAACAATGCCCTAATTGGATAGTAACATATTGCTCTCTATTCTAGATCCCCTGCTCTTGTCCTCTCACCAAATAGCATCTAATTTATAAAATTCAAATTCATGAAAGGGTTATATTGAAATTTTAATGATCCCATATAAAGGAATTAAAAAAATATCACTATAAAGCCACATTTCAAACTATTTTGCACACAAGAGGCTTCCACTCTAAAAATCACCAAAATTCTAATTGCACATTGAGATCAAATTCCCTATTTCTATCAATTTTCATTGCATACAACCCTAGTAGCCTTGTTTTAAATTATAAATACTTCCAATGTCAAGAGTCATGATTGAAGTACTTAATCACACTAGGATTAAATTATAATCTATCATTTTACATCATTATTTTACACACACCACCATAGCATTGGATAATTACTTGGATTTTGATCGCCCTCAGATTATTGGTATGTAGGTAGTGTTAAACAAAGGGGTGTTGAGGTCAAACACAACTTCAATTGCCAACCCCTTTTTAATATATGATTGCATTCATTTTCTTATGTTTATTAAGCTAGGGTTTCATGTGAAAAAGGAGATACATAGTGCTTTTCACAATGGATCAGAAGCTTCCACACAGTCCATAGAACACATTATCCTACACATTGTCCTTTTCAATATGTAGTTAAAATGACAAGGAAAACATGGCCTTTATCATTAATGGATCCTATAAGAGGTTAAGCATTCCATTCCCGCTAAGTTTAAAGCTAATTTTAAAAATTCTATAATTTTTAGTGTTATAATATAGGCCTAAGCTATTTTTTCAACATTTTTCTTTTTGCAAGAAAGTAGGCATCTAACCACTTGATCTATAGGTTTTTGTCCATTTCAAGTCAATCAAAAAAGTTTATTTTTGAAATTTTTGGTTTTCCATGTTTTCCTTGACCTTTTAACTATTAGTTATCAATTAGTAGTTAAAAGGACAAGGAAAACATGGTCTTTATCATTATTAGAGCCTATAAGAGGTTAAGCATTCCATTCCCACTAAGTTCAAAGATAATTTTAAAAATTCTATAATTTTTAGTGTTATCATATAGGCCTAAGCTATTTTTTCAACATTTTTCCTTTTGCAAGAAAGTAGGCGTGTAACCACTTAATCTATAGGTTTTTGTCCATTTCAAGTCAATCAAAAAAGTTTATTTTTAAATTGGAGGTTTCCCCTTGGATTTTAAGAAAAATGTATTGAAAAGTGGATAAATAAGGATTTTAAAATATATAATGGGTGCATTTTTAGTTGAATCTGACACCTTGCTATTGATCCAAGTTTAAAAATGGGGTTTTTTTTAGAAAACCATGATTGTTACATTATTTATCACCATTGATGTTGTTAGAGACAAGATTTCATTTTGGGGTTTACAAGTCTGTTAATATCAAACAAGCTGACAAAGCCAAAGACCCATCCATCTTAAGTTTGATACTATCTTTAAGATTAGGTTTTGCTATACTAGTGTTTTTGGATAAATTCAAGGAGTTCAATGTGTGGAAGTGTATGTAAACAATAGTGTAATATGATATATATATAGATTCATATAGTGATCTATATTATAACTTGTAAAATATATTTCATGGGTTATTATTTTAATTATTCATACCTTTTGTATGGATGTTTCTATGAATGATAAATAAATGGGGATGAATAGGGTAAATTAAATCACTTTTGTGCATAATTGAATGAGCCTTAGTAAATGGTTGCTTGTAAATTGATATGTGAATAATTCCAGATTTTGATTTTGATTTATTTGATATTATTGATGAGGATCAAACTAAGTTATTTGGTGATTTTTTTCATAGCTTCTCACCTCTCATCTAATAGGGTCAGATATTGTATTATTTTTTTATCATTCATTAGTGATTATACAACTCATAGGGGTTTCTATCACTAGTAGTATTGAGAAAAGTGGTTAGTGTTGTTTGGCATCATGGTAGATGTGTTTTATAGAGGTACTTAATTATCATCAAGATAGGGTTTGATGTAGTTGAGTATAGGTATATATTATCATAGGGGATGAGTATGCTTATGATCTACACTACATGGGCACAAGACTAGGTGTGTGGGGGACAACTACAGGTTAGAGGTAACTCATAATTATGCAGAGTGAATGTGCATAGTGAAATTTGAACTTAAATTAATAAATACACTTTTAATGGAGTGTAATTATTATACTTTAATTAATGCAACTTCTATTTGATGAGAAAATAATATGGAAAAATTACAAAGGTGTACAAATCTTCAGCAATGCTAGGAGACTAAGCTCCTATGATTAGAAGGGGTAATACTTACTTTGATTTTCCTAGATTAAAGAGTGGTTAAAATGCATGTATGATAAGGTAGATACTTAGAGCATGCTACATATCATTATGACTATGTATATGTTTATAATGTTTAGCATCGACTCATGGGCCTTCCCCCATTTTTTATGTGGATGGATGCACTTGTTACATATTTATAAACAAGAGTACAAGAGTAATTACAATTGATGTTATTTATAAATAAGATGGTTATAGTTAATTTCATCTTCTTTTTTAGGTAATTATTAAACTTTCAAGTACATTCTAGCTAACTACCTAACCAAATAACTAACATGTTCTAAGATAAGAAACACCACCTAAAAATTAGCACAGTCAAAGCAAGCTAACATGTGGATGTGATGGAGTGAGTAAAGTATACACATGCTCAAATGATGATAGGATTAGTATGGAAGAGTGTGTACAAGACTAAAATCAATCACAAGACTATAAATGAGCATGAGTGAGGCACACAAGACTAATAAAAAGTGTAATACTATGAGTGAGGCATCCAAGACTATGAGCAAACATGAATGAAACATGTGGGTCTATGAGCAATCACTTGAGTGGTGGATAGGATGATAAAAAATACTGGTGTAGGGGAGTTCATAATACTTGGAGCAAGCACTAATGTGGTGTGTCAGATTAAAATTAAGATTTGTGCATGGGAGTGCATAGTATTGTGATCATGTATGAGTGTGGTGTGCAGGATGACAAGGAAGCTTGGTATAAAGGAGTACATATGACTATGAGAAATCACAATTATGGCATGAAATATTATAGGTAAGCTTGGTATATAGGATTCCATAGTACTAAGATTAATCATGAGTGTGGTGTACAAGACTGAAATCAATCATGAGTTATGTGCATAGGACTATGAATAAGTGTGATTAAAGCATGTAGGTCTAAGAGAAAATAAGAAATTTTGGTTTAAGGGAGTCTATAATAATTTGATCAATCTCTAATTCTATGTATAAGACTATAATTAATATTGGTTAGGTTGTAATCATGCTGCACATGCAAGCAACAATAGGCTTGGTATAGAGGAGTACACAGGATTGTGAGTAAGCACAATTAGGCCCATGGCCTGTAGAACTTCAAAGTGAGATGTGTGTATGATATGCAAGTACATAAAAGAGGTGTGTATATGGTTTGAAAGTTACACATAGATCATTCAACCTTTTTTGAAGAGCAATGCTCTCCATGACATCCTTGTGTAGCTATGAAAAACTTCACTTGAAGTTATTGAGGGTTGTGATATTACTCCTAATAGGATATAATATGGATGCCTATTAATTCCAAAGCATGTGAGTGATCCTTGTACTATTAATGTGGATAATTAGGAGTGTACATACTCATTTTATCTTTTCAATAGGTGTGAAGAATCTTTGTACATAATAACATATTTCAAATGAAGCAAGCCCATGTTAG
Organism: Torreya grandis; assembly: GCA_037957365.1. Lineage (NCBI taxonomy): Eukaryota > Viridiplantae > Streptophyta > Pinopsida > Cupressales > Taxaceae > Torreya > Torreya grandis. The sequence continues at coordinate 2,857,022 of JARHVA010001818.1, forward strand.
ATGGATGTTTCATGCTCGAGAATGTAGAAAACTTATGTTACAGTGGTACAAAAATAAGTGATATCTATGTTTTCCAAGTCTGATGTCCAATATCAACACCCTAAGATACAAGAGTGGATTTGAGAAACTATGTATGATATAGCTCTATGAATCACTATGAATCTTCTTGTGTGGGTGCAAGATGTGTTGTAGTAGAAGTTGTCTTGCTGATAGTGTAGAGCCATAGATGTGTTGGTACACAATGCAAGGAATGTTATGTAGACATCAATGTCTATGTATATATATAACATGAAGTGTCATTATCCATTTAATTATTGATGTGGAAATCTTGGCATTTATAAGACCATTTTAAAGAGGAAGATATGTTTTCCCCAACTATCAAGGTCCATCCATCTAAATTATAATTTTAGTGAGTGTGTAATTATTTGCATAGGAATGTCTAATAATTTAAAAGTGGAATGGGAATGGTCATTTATTCCAAAAATAACACAAGGATGAATATCCCAACACTGCTCAATTGTATTACCCCTGCGATGATAATAGTTATAAGTAACTAGAGAGTGTGATGTGTGTCTTTGATGAGAGTGTCTTCACGACTGGCATGTTTGATCCATGTGGTTTTATTTACACTAACTTTGTGTAGGTTTTCATCAATGTATATGCCTTTATTGCATAGTTATTGTTGTGCATGGTTATTTTTCTTTGAATTTTTTGCATGTGCTTGAGATTGCTTCTAGACTGAGTGTAGTGGAGAAGTTAGAAAACTTTAATTACGCTTGCTATTTTTATTGAGATGTGAACCATATTATATGCTTCCATGGTGTAGGTTTCTATTGAATGTCTTGTGTGTGTTAAAATAATGACTTGTCAATGGAACATGGTTTGGATGATTGCACACCACCTTCATCTTCCTCATGGAGATGTTGAGATGAGGAACCTAGTGCATAAAGGTAAATACTTATATTGTCTTCCATAGAGAACAATGTGGATGCATCATTAGCACATGACTATGGTGAGAAGTGTATGAATCTTTATCTACCTATGTTGCAATTGCTATATCCAAGAACCCATGTTACATGGTCTTATTTCCATCTAGATGGGATTGATGATGCCCTGACCATTATTTCCTAGGATTTCACCTTCATATCCCATTTTTTTCAACAACATAGAACCAATTTCCTTGGTGTGCTTCTAAAAACTACTAAACAAGGTTGCCAAAAAATCATATAGTAGTGAATGACAGGGATTCACTAGGGATTTGGCATGGGGATTTGTTGATGACTGGAGGATTAGGTGCTTGAAAAAATTTGCACTCAACTTCAAGGCACTCAAGTTATTTATCCATGGCATAGATCTCTTTTTGTAGATTTTTCATGATAAGGAGACATATATCCTTGACTTAAGCAAGGTCATGGTGGGCAGACTCAGTTATATTAACATTGTTCATCATGAGATCTATTAAATACTCCATGATAATATTGGAGTATTTTTCCTTGGACTCGAGAGCCTCTTACAATTATTTATTTTGGTGTATTGGATGTTGGATGTCTTTGAACAAGCATGCATTCTATTTTAGAGACTTTGAAAGAGATGTTTCCATCTGGGATTTATTCATCTCCCTACTGATTTTCCCATTATAGTAATAGATAATAAAAGGGAGGATGTGTCTAAATATCACTAAAAATGATATGAAGGGTGTATGTGCTCTGATACGAATGATTTATGTTATGGGGGCCTAGGACAAGGTGCATAAAAGACAACTATGTGTTAGAGGTAACTCATATTTATGTAGAGTGAATGTGTGTAGTGAAACTTAAACATAAATCAATCAACACATATTCATTAGAGTGGAAGTCTTATACTTAAATAAATGCAAACTCTATTCAATGAGAAAATAATAGGGAAAGATACAAAGGTGTACAAAGCTTCAATAAGGTTAGGAGAGTAGGCTCATGTGATCAGAAGGGATAACACTTCCTTTTATTTTCCTAGACTGAAGAGTGCTTAAAATGTGTGTATGAAAGGGTAGATATTCAAAGCATGCTACCTATCATTAAGACTATGTACATGCTTATAATGTGTGACATCAATTCATGGCCTTCCCATATTTTTTTGTGGTTGGATGCACATGTTACATATATATACATAAGAACAAAAGATTAGTTACAACTATCATCAACTATAAACAAGACAATTACATGTCATTTCATCTTCTTTGTTGGGCGACAGTTTAACTTCCAAATATGTGGTGTTAACTACCCAATTGGATAACTAACATGTTCCAAACGAAGAAGTGTCACTTGGCAAGCCACATGGTCAGAGTAAGATAACACTTAGATGTATTGAAGTGAGGAAAGTATATGTGGCTTAAATGATGAGAGGCTCATCTTAGACGAGGGTGTGTAGGGCTAAGAGAAAGTGTGATAGTATGAGTGAGGCATGTAGGATTGCAAGAAAGTGTGAGTGAGACATGTAGGTCAGTGATCAAGCATGGGATCGGTGCATAGGATGGAAATCAAGATTTGTGTAGGGAAGTGTAAATTACTATGAGAAATCATGAGTGGTGTATAGGATAATAAGTAAGCTTGGTATAAGGGAATGCATAGAATTATGAACAAGTGCAAGTGTGGTGTGTAGGACTATAATTAAGCTTGGTACAGAGGATTATGCAGTATTATGATCAAAGCATGAGTGTGTTATGTAGGAATTTAGGTAAGCTTGGTAAAAAGGAGTACACAAGAATGTGAACAAGCACAAGTGTGGTGTGTAGGACTAAAATCAATAGTAAATGAGGCATGCAAGACTGTGAGCAAGTATGAGTGAAGCATGTAGGTATGTGAGAAAGCATAGGAGTGGTGCATAATATGAAAATCAAGCTTGGTGCATAGTATTATGAGTAAGTGAGAGTGTAGTACATAAGACTACAAAATTGGTTACGTCGTATACATGGGGTGTGTTCACACAATAATAGGCATGGCATAAAGGAGGAGTGCACAATACTACAATCAAGTGAGGCTAGGCTCATGTCTTACAGAAATCCAAAGTGAGATGTGTGTAGGGTGTGTAAGTGCAAAAAAGAGGTGTGTATGTGGTGTGTAAGTGAAAAAAAGAGGTGTGTATGTGGTGTGAAATCTATGCATAGAATAATCTATGATGATACTCATCATTCATGTCACAATTTGATCAGGGTTTACAAATGACATTGTTTGTGTCTAAATCATAGGGTTTGCAAAGTGACATTAGTTGATCTATACTAGGATATATAAAGTGCAAGTTTGTAGGTTGTGGTAGATATTATTGGATGGCTTCATAATCATTTGCTCCAAATCATTTTTTGTTTGTATTTGGATCAATATGGGTTAGTTGGGTCCTATGACCCAGTGTTGTATTTATATTTAATAATGTTGTTATTACTTAGTCAGAGCATGAATTAGTTGTGTGAGACATCCCTTAGATATAATAAAGTTATTTGAAGTAATTTATAGTTATACTTTAAATAAATGTTATGTTAGATTAATGTTAGGCAATAATTGATGATATTCATTAATTACTTATATTCATAATGTTAGTAAATATGCGGTCATGTAGTTAGTCATTTGGATTATTGAGTCTCATATATAAATGGTGAAGAAAAAACTTATTAAATAGTGTATCAATGTAAGTTAAAATAAATGAATTAAAACCTATGGATTTTCTAGTGAAATCTTATTCAAATAATATTTGTAAGCTAAAATTTGAGCTCTATATGGATTTAACAATGTAAATTCAAACCCAAAGATCAAACTACTAGTTGAACTAATATATCTATTAGAATCATAATGCAATAGATAAATTCAACCATTCAAAATAGCATTACAATTATAAATTTAAATTCTCTACACCATGATTAAATAGAATTTAAATAAAAGGATTGGGATTTAGATTACCTTGACTCAGATTTTTGACATGGATGCTTGATCAAAGGATTGTTGATAAAGGATTAGATTGGCATGGATTTGATATGGAGATTCTAGTTGGCTCCAATGGAGGAGTGGCCTTGGTTAAATAGAGGAAGGATGGAAATATCAATGGTTGAGGTTTAAAATTGTTTGAAGGAGATCAATGGATGAGGATTATCCAAGGAAATTAAAATTCCTTGGAGGATTGTAGAGGAGAGAAGGTTCTAGAGGTAGAAACCTCTAGAATCACTTTGGGTGGGTTAAACATGATTATGAGTGGATTAGATAGGTGTTTAGGGGATTTTAGATAATGTAGGGGTGTAGGAGAGCCTAGGGATAGGCTAGTAGGTGGGTAGGTGAGCCATGGGTATTCTAAAATTCCCAAATAATAGGTAAGTGAGATTAGAATAGGATAATAGGGATTTAGAATAATTAATGAAGAAATGGAATAAGACTATGGTTAGTAGATGAATAATAATGAATGGGATATTAGATAAAATGATTAGGAAGGGGGGTTAAAATAGATCAACAGAATTAGTGTTGACTAATAGGCATATTAGTGATAAGTAATGAAGCGATTAGATTTAGATGCATACATTTTGCCCCTCTTTGAAATGGCATTGTGAGTGAAGTGAAGTGAAAGGATTAATGGTCTTTCAAATAAAAACCATGTCATAGATGAATTTTATCAAATGATGTTAGGGGATGTGATTGCCCCATGAGGGGACACATAAGGAAGAATGAGATGGATGGCCATTCAAAAGAAGAAATGATGGGTGGGAGAGATGAATAGACATGGGGATAGGATGTTATATGTAAGATAGATGATGAAGAAAAATTTGAATTGAGAAATGAGCTATAGATTGATGATGTCCTTGTCAAGGACACATACACAAGGAGTAAAGATGAGGTTGTCATGATTATCGACACATCCCAAGGGGGAATCAATCATAACATGATGATGATAGGATTAAAAGGACATAATTTTTAGACATATCCCATGTAAGGGCACATGCAAGAGAGAGAAATAAGCCAGGATAAGATGATGATTTGATAATATATGATGGGTGTAGCTCAAATCTAAAGTTGATCAATATGATATAGGTGATGATAGAGAAGAATGATAGAGTCGAGAGACCAAAAGACTGCATTACATCAATTAAATGAGTCATAATGTGATTATGCCCCTAGCAAGGATACATGAAAGGGAGAAATAATAAATTAGTGATTGATTTAAGAAAAGATGGATGTGGTGATTTTTTTAGGCCCAATCGATAGGTGCAAGTGATTGATGAAAAAGATTAAGGATATGATGATGGTGATGGTGATTGATCAATCAATTGATGAGTGATTGATTAATATTATGGCTCAAAGATTTGATTGATGCAATACTTGAGAATGATGAAATATAGGATAGATGTGATGATGAATGATAGGGAAAGAGGAGATAGTGTCCAAGTTATCCTTGGGCACTGAAAAGTGGCCAAGTGTTGCCTACATAGTTTGAAAAGACCTCAGGCTGATGTAGTTCTGACTAAAGGATATGGGATGATGATGAGGGAATACAAGATGATGATTATGATGATGATTAGTTATTAGATGATTATTGTATGTTAGTCAAATTGGCTAAGAGAGTTAAATTAGTGATGCAAAATAAGGATGATGAGATAATTAGATAAATGATGAGTGTGTAGCTGATCAAGCCATCATAGATTTCATAAGGCTCATCATAGTATAAGCAATCCAATCAATATGGCACTTGACAGTATACCCCATGACATAAGCATGACCAAGAGGACATGATGCCAAAGTGAATGGGAAAATAGCAAACTCTACATCCTTGAGGGCACTAAAAAGTGTTATTGTGACCTCATAACATCCTTATTCATTGCCCAATAGATAAAAATAGACAATAATCACAAATTTACATGATAGAAAAATGCAAACAAGATAACATAAAAAAAAAAGTAACACACACAAGTATCTACATGCAATGTCACAATGTCTTATCTAATGATGGGATGAGTGATTGGGTGATGGGGTGGACTAAGATGATCAGGATGTGATTGGGGACTTAGGATAGACTTTGATATACTAATGATGATTAGGTTTAGGACTAGTGATTTGGATAAAAGTATGGACTTGGATGAGAGACTAGGATTAGGATAAGGATGTGGATGAGGATATGGATGTGAAGTTGACCAAGGATTACCAAAGGACAAAACCTTGCAAGAGTCCAATCTAGAAAAATAGTAGGAGATGATGGGATCAAATACCTTCCATAATAGCAAAATAGTGATTGGATGGGTGCTAGGTATGGAGAGGCATTGATAGATAGGTGATGGGATCATATACCTTTCGTACTAGCAAATAGGGATTGGATGGGTGCTAGATATGAAAAGGCAATGATAAAGAAGTGATGGGTGCCAAACTAAATTCTTTGACAAGGTTGTGTATGTCGATAATACTTTTATCAAAAAGTGAGGATGAAGATATGGATGGTTAACCACTAGGAGTGGGTTCCAGGATGGAATTGGAGATGGATATTAGACAGTTGTTTGGGATGGTGATATAGACAATAGGATAGATGGGATGGAGATTGGATGTGGTTTAGGATGGTAAAGTGGATTGTATGATGTGAATAGAAATTTATGCATAAGACAAGACAACATGGATAATATTTTGGCTTTTTAAAATTTTATGATTTTTAGGGTTTTTGACATATTTCAATTCTTTTAGGGATTTTTGGAATATGTATGTACACTATACAAATGGGGTTACTAGAAAAGGGAATACTAAGGCTAGCAACCAAGATAAGTATGAGGATGGATGGAATGATGAATGGGATGACAAAAGGATGGTGATGAGGAAAAGAGGAGGACCAAGGAAAAAGGGACTAGGGAGTGCCAATGACCACATCATGAAGGAACCAAATGTTTGGTTACTTAAGTGTCCATTGGAGGATATGCGAAGATTGTTTGGGAACATTTCTCAAGACACATTCCATTCCTTATGAAGGTTAAAATGGGAAGGAATGTGATATGATGGAATATGATGGGTAAGAACAATGGACTAGGGGATAATATGGATAAGGATGATGTGGATGGGTTTTTCCCCCAAGTGTTGAGGTACAATATAGATAATAGATTATTTTCCTATGATGTCAAAAATTGGTTTTCATCATGGTACTTGCCCAAGGCACCATAAAACTATCTTTCACCATTGGACGAATGATTTTTATTTCACCTTTTTTTTAACTTTTGGATGGCATCTCAATTTATTAGATATGGGGATGAGATGCAAGAATATAGGCATTATGGTGATTTATAGCCAACACCTGTTATGGAGATGTGTGATTTTATTATCATGCTATGGGATATAGTGGGGTTCATGTGGCCTTCATTTATGATTGATGAAGACCCCTCCAGATATCTAGCTTAGGTTCTTTATTGCCCCTAGGAGAGACAATGTTGCCCAGAGAGCTGATGTGAGGTATGGATTTGATTAGAGCTTGATTTTGATGGATGATAGGATTAGGATAGGATTATATGATGGGTGAGGGAGAATTAGGACTAAAATGAATGAGAGGATTGTGGTAGGATGGGGTGATGGAGGATGGAGGATAAGGACTAGTAGTTGCATACATCATTGGAGATGTGGTACATGCTTCATTTGATTGGTACCAATTGACAAAAGATTACAGGAGATCCAAGACACTTTGACTTTGGCATTCATCTTTGATCTAATCATTTGATGGATGATCATCTATGCTTTTGACATTATTTGGATTTTGACTGTCCCCTAGTGTTTGATTTTGGGCTTCACCAAGGGAGATTGATTTTTGACTTGATAAATGATGATTTTGACTTTGGCATGCCCCTAGTGCCAGATTTTCGGCTTCACTAGGGGAAGACATATTTGAATTAAGCTAATAATTTGAATTTTTTTGATGTTGACTTATGGGATCAAAGATTATTTGAGTATTATGATTGACTTTTGGATCATGGTCTTGGACCTTTGAATTTTTAGCACACATTATATTACTGAAGAAAGGGTCCAACGATATATGTTCATGTTCAACCTCATAGAGGGAGGAGATTAAATGATCATTGATAGGGAGAAAGGGGTCCATGATGGATGAAGATGATGGTGCAGGTATGGTGAGGTCAATGAGTGGTGATGGGGTAGCATAGTCTTCATAGGGGTTCCTAGGAGACCTAGTTTTGACATTGGATAAAATCTCCTCAAGTTTAGCAAAAGGATCGTGAAGACCAGTTGTAGTATATGCATCTAAAGGAGGATCATATTTAATCTGACAATCTTTGACATATAAATCTTGTAAGAACTCTGTTATGACTTCATCATCCTGATTAGGATCCAAATGTATGCATGGTGATGAATTAGAGCTATCTTGATTAGAGGTATCCTAAAAAAGATAGGCATTATCAGCATTAATAAGGGATGACATTTTTTATGAGAAATATGATGCAGATACTAGTGTTGATCATGATCTTGATGAAAAGAAGACTTTTGATGCTGACTTTGATGTAGACACTAATGCAATGCTGCCAGTAGAATATTTATTGTCTATAATTGACCTCTCAACAAGTGGTATTTGATGTGATGGTGGAAAGGGTGATGATGGATGGATGACAGACCCACAGAAGGAGTCACAAGAGATGGAAGGACTAGGATTATGGGGAAGAGAGATATCTTTGATGGAGGATTTACCAAAGATGGGGAGATCATGGAGGAGGGGTGTGGTGTCTTAACCTTGTCTTGGAAGGGAAAGGATTTATCGGGAATGAAATCTTGGCATTTCTCTTTTTGTTCACTGAGGGATTTAGACTCATCTAGTTCATCCTTGATTACTATGTCACCATGGTTAATGAGGTCTTGAACAAAGTCTTGAAATTCATGACATTGATCAATGGTATGCCACCAGGTTCAGTGATATGTACAAAATTGGTTGTATTTATACCAAGAGGGCTTAGGCTTAGTGGGATCAATATGTCAGATAGGTGGATAGACCATCGTGTTGGTGATGACTAGTTGTTTGAAAAGGGATTCCAAGGACATAGGAAGGGGAGTATAAGGATCCACTTCACTTTGTGACTTAAATATGGAAGCATTGGACTTATACTCAGATGGTTGTTGGCGTGGCTAGGTGGATAGACTATTAGTGGCCAAGATTGGAGTCCCTTTGCTAGTATATGGAGTAAATTCTTGGCTAGGACTCATGGATGAAGGGGTTTGTGTTGGAGGATATGAAGAGGTGGATGATTGGTTATGACTATGAGATGGAGGATTGGTATGAGACTCACATGAAGGGGCTTGGATGGGAGGTGCAATGAGATTAAGGGGATTAACACCTATGGGAAGTGGTACACCCATTAGGATAAGCTGCAAGAGGATCTCATCCTTATTGGCAACTATGTATTAGTCAATTAAAGTGGGGTTTATCTTCATGGTGATGGATGATAAGAGATGGATGATGGGAAGGAGGCTAAGGATTAAGTATGGTTCCTTGAACAAAGTGGGTCCAATGATCGAGATAGTATGATAGGTGATGATGATGATGAGGTGGACTAAATGTGATTAGGGTGATATAGGATTAAGGTAAAATTTTAGACAAATAGTGCAATAGGTGATAACAACCTATCAGTGATGCCTAGTTTTCAAGATAGCAAAAGGATTGAGGATTTGATGGGTGCCTAGGTTACAAGACTAGAAATATGATGATTGGATGGGTGATAATTAGGAGTAGGCAAAGATGATTATATTAAATTGATGATGATGGGTTTGATAGATTGATACTGACAAAGTGATAAGATGCTAACAGGATATTGACTAGGTATGAGATATGACCAAGTGATGAGTGTTAATGGACTAGGATGATATGATGATGTGGATGATAGGACTACCTCAAAAGCTTAAATCAATTTTGCTCAAGATAGGATGGGGTAAGATTATGTGATGAAGGATAATGGGATAAGAGCTAGTATAGATAGGTGATGATGAAAGTGATTAGGGATAAAGATGGGGGTGGTTTAAGACTCGAACGTGACATAAAGAGCCAACTAGGATAAGATAAGATGGGGTTAGACTAGATGGGTGATGAGGTGACTAGGCTAAGGCAAGGTCAAAACAAAAGGTTGATTAGGAAAAGACCAAATGTGATTAGGATGTGTGAGGGGGTATGACTAATGATGAGTGAGATGAGTATAGGATGTGACTAGAAGGATGTACAAGAGAAAATTATGTACAAGACAAGATATAGGTGATGGGTATGTGGCCAAGTATGAGTGGATATGGTTAAACTAGGATGAGAGTAAGACAAAAGGACAATATGTACAAGATGATGTTTAGGATGTATAAGATGAGATATTGATGATAAGGGTATGATTAATGATGGGGGGATATGATTGGACTAGGAAGGGATAAGGTGACTATGGTAAGAAGAGTAGTTAATGACGTGGACTTGGATAAGGATGTAAGATGGATTTGGGTATGTAGGTGATAAGGGTATGACTAAGGATGGGTGGATATAACTAGATTAGGATGTGATGAAGACAAGATGGGAAATAAGACAATGCAAGGATATACAAGATGGTATGTACAAGAGGATGATGATAAAATGATGAGGCAAGTATATACAAGATGATGGATTATGAAAAGACCTAAGTAGGTGTGTATAGGTTCAGGTGAAGGTTGAATTGGCTCACAAACAACATGGGTCTAACACAACACACATCCAAACAAGCAAGTCACAAACCTATTATTATTAAATTATTAAGGGTATATAACTTGATGTCTGCACCATCCAATGACTTCACGAGTGAGGTTGTAGGCTGGTGATCTTTTACGATATCAACCGAACCCTTTTAACCTCATTTTCACTCAATGGCTACTTCAGAGTTGATACTGACTCCTGTAGTGGTATACCTGTTATAGCTGAAGGCTTATAAATCTAGGTATACATAAAGATCTCTAGGTGCATCCCTTATATATGTGAAGGTATGATGGGGCCCAAGTCCATGTAGGATGTTGTCTGACCACCCTATATCTTTAAGCTTAACCGCCCCTCACTCCATGAAACCCTTTATGGGGAATTTTGTTTAGGCACGTAATAATAGCTCTCTTAATTTTTAGACTTTACCAAAACATGGAGTTTGGGCTAGTGCATGGTGGTGAAATGCATGGTCACCAGCCCCCTAGAAAAAGAAAAATTGAATGGGGTTTATAGGTTTTTTTTTATCCTCCAAGAATCATCACAAGGATGCAAGCAGGAGAGCATACACCACTCATAACCCTAGGAGAAAGCAAGCCAAAAGATTAATTAACCAACTAATATTAAGATGTGATTATTTGTATAAGATGAAAAAGACAAGAATATATAAGATAAAATAATGAAAATGATATATACAAGATAAAATGATTCAAAAATGGATTTTTAAAGTGCCAAATGGATCTTTGACCAACGATCTACAAGGACATGGGTTAGTAGTTTGAATGGCACTTCAATGGAGGGGTCATGTAAGGCAAAGGTTAGTAGTTTTCAAGGATTTTTTGTAAAACCACTGATTGCCTACAAAACCACTAATACACATTCAGTGTAAAATAAAATCGCAACCAAAATACACAAAGCCATGATTGGGGGGTCAAAATCACTAAACACGAGTTGCAATTTTACAAACGGTTAGATGACCATGAAGGTTGCCTGAAAAACTATAAGAGTTAGGCAATATCGTGACTTCAATCAACAAAATCACTATTGACTATAAAATGAGAGTTGTAGTTTTGTGATAAACTACAAAACCTCATATTTTTTACTATGGACCAAAAACAGAGAAATTAATAGGTTATGATAGATTACTCAAGCATCTAAAAATGTTTAAAGATGTTTATTTATACACAGATAAAAGACCAATTATCAAAATTTTATAAACAACAATTAAGATGTTTGAGATGAACAAAATCTAAATAACCTGAAGATTAATGAGATTAGTTTAGTGAAATTTCTTATCCTAATTCTGCTTTATATGATCCAATGATGATAACCAACAGACAAAATTATTGTAAAATGACAAAATTGATCAAAATGATAAAATTGCTAACGAAAGTGCAAAATTACTAATGCTCTGGAAAAAGTCTTGATTTTGAGAATGTCATGATCCACAGTTTTGTCGATGATGAAAAAGTGCAAGGATAGTGTATTTGGTTTTGACTTTGAATGGTCCTTCCTGCCTTTGGCCTCTTCCCCTGCTGACCTATTGACCACACAACAAACTACACAGAGATGAAATATTTTTATGAAGGTTAGTCAAAATTTCCTTAAGCTAATGGAAATGAGGGTTATATTAGGATTAAATGGTCTTCTGATCCTTGTAAAGTAGAATAGAACCAGACTAAAAACTATAAGTTTGAGAGCAAAGGTCAACTAACTATGATTTTTTTACAATGACAAAACTAAAACTCAACAAGACAAAATTGCTATTTACAGGACAAAACCACAATTTTCAAAGTCATGTTATTGCAATAAACCTGAAATATAGACCATTATCAGCTAGACAAAAATGCTACTAATCAGGCAAAACCATAACTCTCGAGGCAAAGTCACGATTTGTGAGTTGCAATGTTGTATGAAGGCATAAACCTGTCATGGTTAAGGTAGATGGTTAGTGGTCAAGTAAATGGTTAGTGCAAAATCACAATTCCTAGGGATAAAATCATGACTACATAGGACAAAGTCATGAATACTAGTGCAATGTCATAGATTTCACCTATGCACACAAAATTTCCAAAAATTTGAGATTTTTTTTATCCAATTGATCCTATAGCTAGAAAAACACTAATTACAAGTAAAAAAATATTAATTTAGGAGGGATTGTCCCACCATGGTCGCCAAAATATAGCCTAAAATTTGAGCTCTATATGGATTTAACAATGTAAATTCAAACCCAAAGATCAAAATACTAGTTAAAGTGATAGAGCCATTAGAATCATAACGCAATAGATGAATTCAACCATTCAAAACAATGTTGCAATTCTAAAGATAAATGTTCTACATCATGATTAAATAGGATTAAAATAAAAAGATTGAGATTTAGATTATCTTGACTTAGATTTTTGACATGGATGCTTGATCAAAGGATTGTTGATGAAGGATTAGATTGGCAGGGATTTGATATGGAGATTCTAGTTGGCTCCAATGGAGGAGTGGCCTTGGTTAAATAGAGGAGGGAGGGAAAGGTCAATGGTTGAGATTTAAACTTTGTTGAGAGAGATTAATGGATGAGGATTATCCAAGGAATTTAAAATTCCTTGGAGGATTCTAGAAGAGAGAAGTTTCTAGAGGTAGAAACCTCTAGAATCTCTTTGGGAGGGTTAAATATGATTATGGATGGATTAGATAGATGTTTAGGGGATTCTAGAGAATGTAAGGGTGTAGGAGAGCCTAGGGATAGGCTAGTAGGTGGGTAGGTGAGCCATGAGAATTTTAAAATTCCCAAATAATAGGTAAGTGGGATTAGATTAAGATAATAGGGATTTAGAATAATTACTAAAGGAATGGAATAAGACTATGGTTAGTAGATGAAGAATAATGAATGGGATATTAGATAAAATGATTAGGAATGGGGGATAAATTAGATAAATAGAATTAGTGTCGACTAATAGGCATATTAGTGACAAGTAATGAAGCGAGCAGATTTAGATGCATACAATATTATCATGTAATAGTTTTTTTGATATTAATTCTATGTTTTTTGTCCTAATAACTCATCCTTCTATTTTCTTTTCAATTTTAAATCAAGTGGTCATAATATCTATTTTCCCACTTCAATTCAGATTATTATATTTATTATCATTATTTATATAATTTGAATTAGTTCATAATTTCACTTATTTTATATCTCTTAGGTGTAAAATAATAAAAACAATTACAAAGTGTGGAAGACAATATGGGTTCATCAAAAGATGAATCCCTAGGGGATGTAAGAGAGCACAAGTTCACCAAAATGTTTTATGGGAAAGTAGTTTTATATAAAATGCAATGCATCTACCCATAAACATGTAATTAAGCATGATCAGATATAAAATAGTAAAATCATAATTAATATTTCAATTTCAGAGCAGTAAATGACAAAGAGAGAGTTTAGAGAAGTGTCTAGATTTATGGGTAATCTGGGAACAATCGTCATAGTTTAACAGTGGAATCATGGTTATTTTGAAAAGATAGTGAGAATATACAAAACTCGTGATGACCTTAGCACCTCTCTAAAATCATACACTTCATGTTTCTAGCTACCAAGACTGTGGACTCCACATTTCTACTAGATGGAAAACACGAATAATATGATTTGACAACTAATTTTGTCAAGTCAAGGGCTCCAAAAACGTCACAGTGTTCTAAAACTTCATGTCAGTCACTGGGAAATCGTTCTCCTTCAAACCCTAATAGGGAAACTGAACTTCCTAAGGATAAGGAAAATAATTTATTTTGGGACGTGCTCAGGGTCAACATGATTTTTAAATGATATATATTATTGAAAATAACATGTCAAGTAAAATGCAATTTAACCAAGCAGTCAAATATAATGCAAGTGTGTCACTATAATAGTCTTCAATGCTAAAATGAATACATGATTTATTCTAGAATGCTCAATAAAATGTAGTAGTAAATGTTAGATACTCTTTAGATTTACTTAGTTTCTTAGATGCCTTTTTTATATGCTTGTATTTCTTATTTGTACTATTTTAATATTTTATTATCCTAAATGCTCTAATGTATATGTGTATTTATAAAAAAAATTGAATTCAAAATTAGTGTGTAAGCTAATAAAAAATAGGAAGAATTTTTTGACAAAACAAAACCCAAGACTTCTTGAGAACCCTTAATAGGTGAAAAGAGCCCACACCTTATAAACATATTATACATTCATGAAGAAAATACCAAAAATTAGAATAAATAAAGGATGATGAGAAAGATGAAAAGAAGATAAATTAACATAAACACCTCAACCCCCATTAATGGGTCAATGGTAGTCTGAGAAAAAGAGAAAAGAAAGAAGAATACAGAGTGGTGTCCTCCCCCCTTGGTTGGTTCAAATTGAATTTTGATGGTGCCTCTAGGGGTAATCTTGAAGCTTCTAGGGCAGGATGCATCATTAGAGATTACAGTGGATCTCTTATAAGGGTCGTCTCCAAGAAATTGATGGACGAAACCAACAATGAAGCAGAGGCTCAGGCCTCAGTGATTGGTTTGGATCTAGCATCCCAGTGTGGTATAGACAAGCTTCATCTTGAAGGTGACTCACAAATTGTTATTTATGCTTTGAAAAAGACTTTAGCTTCTTCCTGAAATTTGGAGAACATTCTCTCCAAGGCCTGGGAGAGTTTAGTTTGGTTTGAAGTCTGAGAAGGTCATCATTGTTATAGGGAGGCTAATTCTATGACCAATTTTCTAGTTGTGGTATAGATAAAAAAGAGTCTCTTACAGTAGACAACCAAAGAGTTGCATGGGCAGAGTTTGAAGGTATCTCAAATATTAGTCTAGGATCTTAATTGGGGTGATGTTTCTTTTTCAGTCCTTTCTTTTTTGCCCCATTCTCGCTTGGTATGAAGTTGGTGGTGTGGGTCATTAATTGAGGAATGATTATCCTCATTGATGGCTTCTATCTTCATGAGGCTTCCATCCCATCATCTTATGCCTAAAGATTATTTTCTACCGGTATGATTTCCTCTTTGGTTTCTGTAGCAAAGGTGGTAGGGATGGAGCGATCCATTGCAACAGCCCTTGGGGTTCCAACGGTAGTTGGAGGTAGTGAAGTTTGAGAAATAACATTCAGTGGTGGAGCTTTTAGAGCTCTTATTAAGAATATTTTATGGGCCCCATCGAAATAAATCTTACCGGCCATTATCTTTACCTTAGGGGAAGAATTTTTTATAGAAAGTTATTTGAGTAGAGTAAAATTAGAAGTTGCAGCTCTCTTCACATTGAACGTGTTAGTGCTGGTTCAGGACAAAGATAGGGTTGCCATGGTTCTTGAATTCTTTGTTGGCCCGATGCATAAGAATGGTCTATTGGAAAACTTGGCAAATTTCAATGCAAACCCTTTTCCTAAACTCCTCTTTTCTGGTAACAATGGTTTTGGGTACATCCCAATATCTATCTTCAGGGCCCTTGAAACTCGGTTTGTAGCCATGCTGGGCTATGTGAAAGAATTGCAGGGCAAGCTTTAACATCCCCTTTGGTTGGTGGTCAGTTCATATCTCCCCCACCCTTGACTCAGATTTAGAGCCCTATAACAGAGCTCAAATTTTGGAAAGAATCTAGACACTACAAGGAAAGGGTGGATGTTGTGACATTTTTGTGTCAGCTGGTGGATAAGTCTCGTGGAACGACTCCTCCCTGGATTGCCTGAGTTCCTCATCGAGCGATCACTGCAGTGATGCATGGATGACTAGCCAATAACCATGGGGTGGCATCAGTTGGTGGTTTGAAAGGTAGGCTACGTCAAGTTTCATCTGGTGGGGAGCAGGTAATCGTTGCAGGGTGTAATATGGATGATGACGTTAAGTCGGAAGATGTTTCAAGATGAAGTGCATGGTTTGGTTTTTTGACATGGTGTTTGATTTATGTCTCGTTGTTTTGTTGGCTATCTTGTAAAGGCCTATATGTATGGTTTTGTTTTTTGTCTTATGGCAGACTCACCACTTACTTAGCTTTGTTTCTTCCTAAAACCTTGATTTTGCTTTGAAAATCCTTGAAGTTTGATTTTTTGTAAAAAATGTGTGTTTTTAATATAGAATAAAGGACCCATAAAACCTTGACATTTATCTTAAAAAAATAAACACCTCAAAATTAATACATCTTAAAAATAATAACTAATTATTATAAAAATAAATTTGTGAATTATATATATTTTTTATTAAAATATATTAATATATATAAAATAATCATTGTGAAAAGTGAATTAATAAAACAAAAATAATACATTAAATAATAAATAATTATTTATAATAACTAATTATTTATAAAAATGGATTTGTGAATTAAATAGCTTTTTCCAATAGATATATTAATATATCTAAACTAGTCAAATGTTATGGAAAGTGAATAGTGAGATATGAATGATACAAAGAATAATAGAGAAGTTAATGGAATGCACATTTCCTTTTGAATCCAATGTGAGGATAACTATTAAGGGTAGCTGTATACTAGATAAATGGATTTCAATTAAATTGCAATGTATATATTTAATTAAATTTAAAATTAATTTATAATATTAAATTATATTTAATTAATTTTTTAAATTTAAAATGATAAAGATAAGAGTGGCATTTATAAATATGTATATATTTAATTAAATTTAAAATTAATTTATAATATTAAATTATATTTAATTAATTTTTTAAATTTAAAATGATAAAGATAAGAGTGGCATTTATAAATGTATTTTGAATGTTGAGAGATTTATAAATGGTTGTTAAAGTTTTGTGAAAAGACGACAAGAACCCTAAAAATTCGTGATAAATAGAGGAGTTTGTCTAAACTATCAATTTGATGTTATTAAGGTGTCCAAACTATCAATTTGACATTTTTAGTAAACTTTAAGTAAATGAAAAAATAATAATGTTTGTCATATATGTGGCTCCAAATGCTTCGCTCATATATTTAAAAATTCACTCCAATCATTAAGAAAATGCATTTAATTTCTTTATTTTAATTGGACAAATAAATCTGAAACAATAAAGAAAATATTGTGTAACGTGGCTCATGTTACACTTAACTTGATTCTTGTCATGTTCTTAAACAAGGTATAATATCAAAAATAACACTAATAATTACAGTAATCCATTACCAAAAAAAATTGGGGTAATGCAATGTATCGCTAATATGAACTTTAGTAATACAATGAATCTTCTAACGATTATTTGATTTCTCTAGATGCTTATAAATGCTTAATAGATTCATGTGAACAACAAATGCTAAATATTTTTTTAGATTAATTTTTAAGTCAATCGTAAATTGATCATAAATACTTATTTAAAATGACAATGTAGCCCATGGATCTTCAACATAAACACTATCCACATAAATTATTTAGACAAGACAGAGATTCACCAATAAAAACACATTATATGAACTATATGTGATATACAATGTATATGCTCAATCAACTATAATTACACTAGAACAAAACTCTCTAAAAGACTAAATCTCCATTAGCTTAGTTGATCACTCTAAATTCCATTTCCTTCCATTAGAACATAAATGGTTCTTATATAAGAAAAGCAAGATGTGAGTGAAAGATTATTTGCAAAGTAACATGGAAGATCATTTCCTAAGTTACACAAACTTATGTGAGAATAATTATCACATTAATTGTGTATTTAATAATTGTGTGTACATAATAAATCACACATTAGTAACCATCTATCCAATGTAGACTTCATATCAAAGGTGATCACATCAACAATACTTAAATACACTAAGATGCTTGTGTATTTATAAATAATTTTAATTTAAATTATGACCGTATTGACGTACAGACCAACATCTAATTATCAAAAAAGAAAAAATACCGAACAAGGGTCACATGAGACAACATAGAAAAGGGACCAAAGGAATCTTGTTACACCTATATAATTGATGTTTTTGGCATACCAAAAACCTCAAGTCCACGTTTATAGTAGAGCACACACAATATAGCCACATTCGGAGATAAAGGAAAATGGAAGTTGGAAGATTTGGGAAGAGATGTGAGGAACACTAAAAATCAATAATTTTACCAATAAAAAATTAAATTAAATTTTTAATTAAACTTAATTGAAACCAATAATCTACAAATATAAATACCAACATCCTATAAATATACAATTTATAGATGCGATGGGGCCATTTTTAGGTGTGGAAGGCACGGAAAGGGTTGAAAATTCATTTCAGATTGACATTTTAATGAATATTGCAGAGCACTAACAATTGAATCCTTATTAATCCGCATCCCAACCTGTAAGGAGCGACCGTCATGACTAAAAATTTATTAAAATTCCAGAACTTGGTTGTTTCCTCTGATGGGCATCTCGGTAGTTTGCCTTCAATTTATTCTTTTGTGGTCTGCCCATGCGGTCTTTCAAGACCTTCCGTATATGAAGAAAGTTTCATCATGCTCTTCATTAATTTCAGATGGAATGAGAACATTCTGTCATTTGTGTTATGAGTAAGTATTAACAAGTACAAAAATAATATCCAACTAAGCATCTCTTCCAAGTGACTTAAAACCCATGCCCAAGGTGGTGTGTTTTGATGGTATTGAGGGCACTGCCGGTTCAAATTCCCCTCACTGCAATTTGGGGGCTCAACTCTGGTGGACATGCATGATGCACGTTTACAGATCTTGAGAATGCAGTCCAAGCTTACCCCACATCGTGTTACATAACGAAAATCTCTCTCAATTTCAAACTTGCGAATGCTTCTCTTTATTGAAATTGTAACTTCACAATCTTCGTTTGGGACCATATCACTTCACAATCAAAGTTGCACCCTCTTCTCTTCAGACTATGTCACTTGACAATCAAACATGCAGCCTCTTCTTTGAGACCATGTCACTTCTGCAACCCCTTCTCTTGGGACTACATCACTTCACATTCAAACTTGCAACCTCTTCTCTTCAGACAATCACTTCACAATCAAACTCTATCTTGTGAATATATCAGTTCACAATCAAACATCAAACTTGCAACGTCTCTTTGGAGTCCGGAATATATCACTTCACAAATCCCACTACAAGCAAAATTAGAACAAAGCATATAAGCCATGGAAAGAAAGGTCTGGCCAACACAAGAAGAACGTTACTAATTAAGAATGAAATCAATCAAAGAATAAGTAATGTACGATACGTACTGATATGGCATTGCAATCCTCTGGTAAAGCCCAAGTATATAGCATACACCAACCCATACAACTTAATCCATTGACCTCAAACACAGGCAAAGTTCCCCGCCTGCTTGAAATGTTTGAAGCAGGTAAACAGTGTAGAGCAGTTTAACATGGAAACAGAGAGCATCACATCAGTTACAATGTTGTAACTTGTTGCCCCATCACCTCAGCATGGCACATACTACTCCCAAACCATGCTTTTGATTCATGAACTCGGCCAGCAATCAATTGCAACGATTTCACATTTCAATTCACAGCAAAAATTATACACAATGGTGGGATAAGTGAAAACAAAAGAAAGTATTTATTGAATGCAATCTATCTTGACAGTCAGGACTCCTGTTGTATTGTGGAAGCCACTGCACGAGCCCAGAATTTTAGTTGTTCTTTCATATCCACTCCATCATGTAAGGAAGGCATTCTCAAGTTTGGCAATGGCGAGTCTGATCTGTGAATCAACCATGCCTCTGAAAGGTAAGGCCTGCTTACTGGAGAAGAAGCCAGATGTGTTTGTGTTTTGCCCTGTCCACCTAGTCTCTGCAACCCAGGAAGCATATTAACAATATGTGGACTTAGATCATTCATGTTGAATTTAAATCCGAGGTCCATGAATCCTTTAACTTCAGTGAATTCCAGGTCTGACATACTTTTTGTGGCTCTTTGCCGCTCTCTTCGTCTCATGCTTGTCTGTTGAATTCCCAAATCAAGGACTTCACGTTCTTGAAGTGGCTTATCAGATGGAATAGTCTCCAACTTTGGGAACCTTTGGATAACAGGGTGGTTTTGGGTTTCCTGTCGTCAAAAGTAACCAGTTAATATGTATCTAACTGACGTGATATTTCAATTATTAGTCCTTTAAAAGAGAGGTCCTTATTCAGGACTAAGAGCTAAAGGCATATGAGATGTTATACTTATTTTCACTTACATAGGGGGTCCTTGACCTGTATTTCTAATGATTTCTCAACTATACATTAAAAAGAAATAAAATCAATACTCAACTGAATAAATTGATAAATCAAAAAATCTATTGCATAAAGGAATTGGTATTGAATGAATAATCTGCTGAAGTCTAATAGATTAAACCAAAAGTATAATAGTGAGAAAGAAATGTTGACTATGCCTAAAAATGTCAACAAAAGGGAAACCTTCAAATCACTTTGGAGCATATGAAGTAAATAGCAGAAAACACAGGCAGCAATATGGCTATTGGCTAATGAAGCACAAGAACAAAGGTAAAAAAGGGAGGTAGTGGAAAGATTTTTGTTTCTCCCATAGATGAATTGAGGTTTCCGGTCTGCCTCTGCTCACCCATGCTAGGAGAAGCATTGTGAATCCAGGCAAATCACTTACTGAATCTCATTTCTTAAGGTTACAGAGGTGTTTGTTGATTCACAAGACATCACTGAAGGTTATGGTTCAATGCACCGTACAATCCATTGTGCTAACAGATCCATATTTCAATGATTTAGTGGTAAGCTAGAAAAAACATAGGTAATCCAGCCATATCATAAAGTTGATAACTTGATAGAGGATATTTGCATGCTCTTTGTCTTCCAAAGTACCTGAGAGATTGTATGATGCTGGACTGGATTGGGCTGCATTGAAGAGATTTTTAAAAATCCCATGACAGTGATCCCACCTCTGCAAATGTGCTGCTTCAAATCTGTATAAAAATCCACTGGAGTATCCATCATATTTATGGGGAAAAGACCTGCCATTGTGCACTCAATGTATTCCTTGTCAGACTAATGTACCCAATGGCAACTAGGTTATGACGAAGGAATGTTGTTATCTCTGGTTTTTGTTTCTGTTAGTTGTCCTTCTGATAGTGGTCTGGTTAGCTTTATGCCTCAAGGCTAGCTTTGTGTGCTGTAAAAGTTTATGTAAACTGTATAATATGGTTTGCTGTTTCTCTGGCCTAGGCAAGGCACTCCAAAAGTATTTGACTTCGGCCTGTGGATTTTTTTCATTGACTGAATAACATAAGTTATAACTACAACATCTATTGAAGAGAAGTCCTGATAATGTAGATAACAAAGGGCATAGCTCCAAATATGGGTTTAATAACTCACTAGGAAGGCTATAGGGATCTTGTTAACTTAGGGAATGACTTTGTCGTTATATCTAGCATTTGAGGAATATTAACCCTTGCAATTTCTCTCCAAAGTTACTTGGTTCTAGAATGAATACCTGCTTGCATTAGTATGAATTACAATTTGATGAGCACAGATGTTATATTGCTGCTGCTCACATTGGTTCGAAACGTGGATCAGGCTTGTGCGGCAAGAGCATGACACCCTCAGTCTTAACCCATTGTGTAGCTTTTGTTCTGCTCTCCTTTCTAGGTAGCATGGAACCTGTAGATTATGTATGGTACATATAACACGGAATGAAAGATTGGCCCATACCCAACTAAAAATTTCTTTCCTAATACTAGTATAAAATAAAATTTGATAAGAGTTCATGGAAAACTGAACTTGTACAGTAAAAGTATCTCCTAAGCCCACAAGTACAAAGTGGTCAAAATAATCATAATAGAGGAGTTGTGGTATGGGTTTATCATCTTAATTGAAAGCATTCAACAGATTTGAGATGTTTTAAATTGCTTTGAACCCATCTGCACAAATCATGGACAAATGAAAGGACTTGTGACTTATTATTTTTGCATATCCTTTCCATATTGATCGACAGCGCAAGGACGACTTCTTTAATGTTTCAGCAGAATATTATCTAAAAACCTATATTATGATACCAATTGGTTAGGTACCTCAACAGCTGCAGCACCCAGAATAAACCTTGAAGATACTATGCTGCAGTGTTGAATACATCCTGAGGGTGAGATGCCAGGAGGAAGGGGTATTTATTCTTGAAAACCTCTATACAGACAAATTTAACTCAGCTTTCCAGCTTGTCTAACTGAATATACATAAATGAACTCTCTTCTGCGCATCTGAAAATCTGATTCGCATTGTCCAGCTTCAAAAAATGAAATATTGTGAGATAGTGAGAGACGATACATAGAACAGTGTGTGATCCCCACTTGTTATGAACTCTAAAAAGCTACTGCTGTACAGCTATACAGAAAGTTCTATAACTGAGCTTAACTGCATATTCCTTTAACTTTAAGATTTATTGTAATCCAGTAAATGTGCGATTTTGACAAAGTTCAAATGCAGTGTAAGCCACAGCTCCTGGTGACTCTATTTATATATGATATAGCTGCACTCTTTGGAATTTATTCCTGTAACCTGATTCGACTTGGTCTTCCCCATACCTACACCGTATACATACCCCACGTCTCCGGGGGACTATTGTTGACCTTCGTGTTGTGATCTGGTGAGACATGAAAGTTATAGTTTTTAATGTAACTGTCGGGGGTAGAGATTGTAGTATAAACTAAAAGAACATAAAATCCCCAGGTTCGGTGCAGAATCATACCGAAACAGTTACCTCATAGGCACGAATGGAAAACCAACTTGCTCATTAGGCAAAGGTGAGACAATTGAGCTTTTACAGCTTGTATGTCTGGGGTGATTCGTCTAGCGAGGAGCGACTAACTGTAATCGGCTCTCAAGGGTGAGCTGTTGGAAACCATCTCAACCAGCGTGCTGATCAATGTTTCAGCCCTGAGCCTCACCAAATGGCAAAAATGAATGGCAACAATGCAAGACTAATTTAGGAGCTGTAGAACGGAACCAGAACTTTGCTCAAAGTTCAGACATGATGTAGTAGCAACTAGCAAGGCTGACAATTTTGTCAGACTAGATTTCCATAAATTGTAGCTTCTGCGCCCAACGGTATCCTAAGGTTGAATGCATTGAAGCCTTCACTGATAAGAGGAGGGATTCTCATTCGACCACCGCCAAATTCAATTGGAGGCAAATATGTTGAGGGTGGGATGTCAAAGTAACAGATGGGTTGAATAGGAGAGAGAAAAGGAGTTACCTTTGCGGAGGAGTGAGGAGAGAATTGTTTCCTAACAGACACATCAACGGTTGTTCGGGAGAGGTCGTCGAGGGGCATATCGGTCATCGACCTGCGGTGCCTCTGCCTCAGCTTCTTTCGGCGTTGAATGCTCTGTCTCTCCTCCAAGACTTGTGTGGGCAACTCTACGGATTCATATTTCCTCTGGGAGGTCACCATCTCTATATAGTTGGACCTCCAAGGAGCTGGTCGAACGATATTGTCCCAAAACCACAACTTGTCCAGAGTTTTTAAAATTGTAAGAGCGGAGTCATTTTCTGTAAGAGAGAAATCGTTTTCGACTGAAGCGCCCACAAAGCCGTCGAGCTCTGAAGCCGCCGACATGCTGCTGAATTGACGCAATTGACGATCCTTATCCATCTGAGTGGAGTCGAATTGAATTGGTAACATCTTTTCCTCATCCGGCCCTGCTGTTCTGTTGCCTCACAGATGTAGAAATAGGAGGATCGCTGACTATAAATGACTAGGAAAGGAAGGAAACTTCCTTTTAAGATTTACGATGCCACCGCTTTTGTTTATGATTTGCCTATGATATTATTTGGTATTTTTAGGTGGTGTTTCATTGTGTTTTAAATATAAAGTGTATATATCTTATATCTTGAATGAAAGATTTTAATAATGTAAATGAGATCAAAGAATGTATGGAATTAAATATAATAATAAGAGTATTTTGTGTTAAGTATATTTATATTTATTTGAAAATGGTTGTTGGGATATTTCATTTACAATATGTTTATTTTTTTTTTATGATGATTTTTTTATTATGAATTTTTATCTACAAATTTGTTTATATAATTACATATTTTATTGGAAGGTGTTTTAAAGTACTTTACACATTGGTCATATTCTAGGGGTTTTTCCCAGTTGTCATATTGTTTTCGTTCTATTCGACTCTCTGAAATTTTTCCATTGCTTTGAGTAGTATTTAATAGCATCTAGCTTGAAACTTTGTGCTTTGAGGAGTGGGTTTTTTTAAATTTAATAGGTTCCTCGCGGGGGCATACACTATTGGATGTAGCTCAATTTAGTGGAAGCAACCATGACACCGAAGAAACAATGCAAGTTTGTACCCAAAGTCTTCCTAATTTTTTACTTTGTTTTCCTTGAATTTAATAAAGCATGCCAATGCCTTGAATCTCCTACCCTTATTAGTTACTTTGTGAGATGCATCCCTATTGAGTCCATGCTCAAGCATTGGGTATAAGCTCAATGGCAACCCCATGGCATCAAGCTTATAGGTTTGAAAAACCTAACCAAGGGTTTCTTCTTTTTTAGGTTTGAAAACTTTAAACACTATGTCGCCATACACAACATGGTTCATGTCATGTTAGAAGCTCATTGATTTTGTTTTATCATTAGACCTGTGACTTTGTCATCTTTTATAAGGCCACGCTCAAGGTCTTGCTTTAAAGTAAAAGAGGTTGGAAAAAAATGTGTGGGGTCCTTTAAGGTTCATTTCGCCTTCGGGGTTCTCAGGGTCTTGCAATAATATGCACAAGCCCAAAAGGGCTCTCTTAAAAAAAGTTTAAAAACTTGTTTAAAAGGTCTTTTCAGTCTAAAATTTATCTTCCATACAGAAGAACATGAAAAATGGAGCGGGAGCACTTTGGTCCACCCACTCTCGAGCCTCCAGAGTGCTTTGAATTGACTACAAAAATTTATTGAGCACTAAGGCTCTAAAGCAAGATAGGGTTTGTCATTAATTCAATTTAATTTCAATTATTAAAAAATTAAGGTGGACTGCACATCTTTGACTTAATATTATATTAACTCTGATTTGGCTTAGGTCATCTTTTAATAATGATATCAAAAATATAATATTGTTTGACTAAATAAACAAATCATAAAGTATATTGAAAGTTAAATCGGTAAGGAATTTAATTATAAAATAATATAATTTTTTTATAATAATGTAGATGATATTTTATGATTATGTAGTACCTCAGTCTTGTGCACTTGATAAAATCAGACCTTGGTTGTTTCTTTGAGTTCTACACATGTCTTGTTTCTACAAGCCTCACATCTGCTCTATCTTGTGCCCTTTGGCCTATCTCTTAGTCCAACCAGCCTTATATTGATGACACAAACATCTTGTCTTGCTTAAAATGCTTAAAATATACTCATCTTACACCTCTACAAGTTTTGATCCTATACCCATTTTACTACTCCTTAGACACTAACGTTTATGATAAAAAGTAACGTCGATGTTATTGTCATGTCCCAATGCAAGTGTCTAGTGCCATAAAGTCATCCAATTTATAAATAATATGTATTACAATGGTCAGTCTAAGTGCTTTAATGTGAGTTATCTCCCTATAGGATTGGTATGATTGCAATATCAACCCTCATTCATTCCTCAACTAGAAAAGACCAAAGAGACCTAGGTACTTATTAGAAAACACTCTATCAAACACTCAATTGATAAAAGCTTCCCTATTTCCACACCAGTCATAGTACATCACATCTATAGGTCTAAATTACTAAAGGAGCAGCTATAAGGTCATATTTGCCAAGTTATAAACTAAGGCACTATTGTACTTACTTTACACATTGCATGATTCATACATAAGCTAACACATAGGGGAAATTGCATGATTATGAGGCCCTCTTCTAGATTATTGGCTATGTGGGTAGTACCCTTTGACAACAAGGTTATTGCAGGTCATCCCAACACCGTGTGCCCACCAACCCATTTTTTTCCAAGGTCACATTAAAGATGAAAAGCTAGGGTTTTACCATTTTACCAAGAGTAATAGTCTATGGCCTGGATATGAATACACCAGAGAGAAGGCGAAGCCAAACTTAGAAGCATACAAATAGTCACATCATGTTTCAGTTGACATTTCGTACAAGACACCAACATTGAACCCATATAGTAGTGTCGACACAACCATCTCAAGGTGACGTAATTGTCTAAAGAACCAGAGGCACTAAATCCATAATTTGATGACTATTCCAAAATCTACTTCCTACCTACTTTCTACATGTATCATATCTAGATCTGCATTAGCGTCAAAGCCAACTAACTTATTTTATGTCATTTTTATATCTAGCATAATTGTACTTTCTATTTATAGCTTATCTTAGTTTAATAAATTCAATATATAATACATCTGAGTTTAGCAAAATAATTGACATGTTGTAGATTTGATAGTCACCCTTGTGCCCTATCATTTCTATATCATTAACCCTATTTACCCAAGTAGGATCCACATCCAAATTAGGGTTAAACATTTGGTGAATCTGATCTTTGAACATCAAACCCTAGGTCACTTAGGGTTTTCTATTTTTTCTAATTGTTTTACTATGTTATAAATTTTAAACTTTTCATTTGTAAAGCAATGGAAAATGTTAGTGCAAAAACCCAATTCCAAATGGAGGATCAAGAAGCATTGATTACTCATCTCAACAATAAAAAGGGCTTAATATATGTATTTTTGTATGTTACAAGAGATGAAATAAGCAAACAAGATAAAAGCAAGGTTGCTTCACCTAGTAATGGTGAATCCTTAGAAGGTACTATAACTCAACCCACACTTATCAATCTACCTACATTTGATGGGGGCACAGATTATGTGTTTCAACCTTTGTTCCCTAAAACTACCATTGATACATATGTTATGGAATTACCCATTGTTTCAACTCAAATATCAGTTTTGATGCTTATTACTACTCAAAACATCTGACCATCCCCTTTGGTGACTACTCAAATTGCTAATATAAATCCCATTGGGTCTATAGTTCAATCACTCCAATTCATAAATATCTTGGAAGACAAGGTTACAAGCATTGAACAAAAGGATTCAAATTCTTCGCATGCCATAGATTCACAAGATGTGTTGCATAACCCTCTTGCACTTGAAATATATTTACACCATTTGTTAACTGGGTTTGTTGCACCTAAGTTCACATTTTATGATGGCAAGGGTGATCTTGAACAACATCTTTGAACCTTCTATGTGGCATGCCTTGATTATGCTTCTAATGATAAACTATTGACAAAATTATTTCTAAGGAGCGTCAAGGACTATGCTTTGAGGTGGTTTTATGACTTACCTCTCCAATCCATGAAAGAATTCAAACCTATTATAGATTAATTTTTGGCACACTTTTCTATTAACATTATCAAAAAGGTTTTCTAAGCTCAAATTTCAAAGATCAAATAAGGAACCAATGAACCTATCAATATGTCTTGAGATATAAGACAATGCTAGCCAAAAAGACTAATCCTATGGTAGACAAAGAGTTATAAGACATATTCAAGCAAAGTTTTTTTGCTCCTTTACATGATTCCATTATTTTCAAGAAGTTTCAATCGTTCGATGACTTATGCCATGTTGTATAGAATTGTGAAATGAAGCTTATATCATTGAATAAGCTCAAGTATGTAACAAACACACTGGATACATTTACATGTAGTAAAAAATCTAAAATTAAACCAAGTTATCAGCTAAAATCCCCTGAGCCTAAAAAAGAAAAAACCACCATGGTTAACATAGTTGTACAATAGCCTAATCGGCTTGTCCTATCTAATGCACCAAACAGACAATTTACATGTTTACTTGAGTCTTTTGCTTCATTACTCATGCGGTTGCTAAAGTGTCATCTTATATATCTCCCTCCTCCTATAGAGGTTGATATAAATAGACCTCTACCTAAAGGATATGATGCAAATGCTTATTTTGACTATTACCAAGGCCTTGGGCATTCTACGAACATATGTATTACCTTAAAACATAAGATCTAGGATTTAATCGATGACCAATAGATTGCATTTGATGATCCTCCAAAAGAATCAAGTTCACAACTTAGTGATCACCAAAAGCATAAAAATATTTAACAATACTTTGCAAGACCATTATAAGAAGGAACTAATGGTTCACATCCTCTTTTATCATATTTTGGGTACCCACTATATGGGGTTATTAGTACTTACGCATGACATATACCTCCTATGGTTCAGAAACCTACCATTTTATTTGATGGAAGTGAAATTAAGGATGATGACTCTGATATTAATTCTCTATTAATTTGAGCATACCTTGATAAACACCTCATACACAGTGTTATGATTGATAGTGGTGAAAGTAAAAATGTTTGTACTATGACATTGCTTACGCATTTGGGTTATACTCATCATAATTTACACCCCTATACTAGATCAGTCAGAGCATTTGATGGGACCTCCCACAAGGTTATGAGTGAGATTGATCTAACTTTATAGGTCAGTCTTATACATGTGGTTACTACTTTCTCAATTATACCTTATATAGGTGTCTTTGACATGTTGGGATGAACTTAAATGCATACTCTTCGAGTAGTACCTTCTATAGTGCATGGGTGTATTAAGTACATTCATGCCAATCATTTTATTACAATTTACAATGTTTCATATGACCACCCTCTTGGACAAGAAAAATTCATACCCATGTACTTAATTATCAAACCTATTAAGACTAATCCACCACAAAAGGGTAAGCAACAAACAATTCCATTTACTAGGTGGCCAATACTTAAGAGACCCTTACATTAGAGATAGACAATGGGTTCCATGGAATCCTCATCTTCTATATACCATATTCAGATATCCAAAGCACCTAAACATGTTCCTACTATTGATATTATGAAGAAACCATAAAGTACACAAAGATGGGTTCAAAAAACCCCTATTCCTTCTATTGGTGCTACACAACCTTAGAGTCCTATTATACATATGCCAAGCATCACAGATACTATAGTGACAAACATTTCACCTATACATGCTCCTTGGTAGTACCACCAGTTTCTTGCACCAAGTTTTGAGTGGAAAGATACCTATGATCATCCTTTGGATGAGATCATAAGATGATCTTGTCTCTTTAAAAATACCAAAAAAATCAAAAACATGCAAAAATCCAAAGATATTTTGGCACCTACATGTTCTATTGGCTCCTTATCATATAGGTTTTAGTTTTATGTTGAGGGCTAGCATATCATTGGATCTTGCATCCATATATACAGGCATACACAGATACATGATACACTTATGGGTTTTGGGTTTTCCCTCTACTCATGTCATCAGGACATTAAGGGCATCCATATTTTATGATATTAATACACACAGGTTATATGATTCGATGATCACTCTACACTATCATGTTTGAGCTTACATATGTACTTACACATGCCTATTATCCATGATTATATCTTACACATATTACTTAATATGCTATGTACTTGACATTTTTTGCTAACACATTTGATCCATGGGCCATCATGACATGTTTATGTTGGTTGCTTATGCTTTTCCTTTGTACACTTGAGTGTTTTTCCTTGTTTTTATCTTGCTTGTTCGATCATTTGAATATGTTCTTTTGTATGTGGCCCCTATGCCTATGTTTGCCTTCTTAGACATTTGAATATGTCATTTATTGTCGTATAGACATTTAAATATGTCATCCCTTACTTTGTGGACACTTGACTAAGTCATGCTCACTCAAATTTGTGGCATTTGAACATGCCCCTTGTTTGCGGTCTCCTTGAACCATTGCCTTTTGACTTGACTTTTGAGTGTTCTTGTGTGTGTGCTTATTTTCTTTTTGAGCTTGTATTTTTATTATCTAGATGTTTCCATGATATTTATCATGCATCTGAGGCCTACATGTGATCACATTAGTTCTATGTGCTTCAATGATACATTTACCTAGACATGTTTCCTTCTATATGCTACATGGTTACATTCACATATTTTACAATTGTCCTGTCCTTTTGAGGTGAGGTAACTTCCAGGTACTATATTTACCTCAACTCAAAGTGGGGGGGGGGGGGCGCGGTGGGCATATTAGTGGAAGAATTCTTGGGAAACATGTTTTCCACACTTTACATAGTTCTCAGATTCAGTGGGGGCATGTCATATGGACATGGCTTCCACACCCTCATAGTTTTCTGATTATAATGGGGACATGATTTGGAAGCATGTTCTCCACATTCATTCAGTATTTATTACTTATACCAGTTTTTAAATTCAATGGGGGCATGTCATATGGACATGGATTCCACACACTCACAATTTTCAAATTACAATGGGGGCATGCTTTGAAAGCATATTCTCCACATTCATTCAGTATTTGGTACTTATACTAGTTTGCAAATTGAGTGGGGGCATGTCATATGGACATGGCTTCCATACATTCATAGTTTTTAGATTCAGTGGGGGCATGCTTTAGAATCATGTTCTCCACACCTACACCTATTCAATATTCAACATCTCCAGTTTACAGTGGGGGCATGTTGGAAACATAACCTCCAAGTTGTTACTTATATCAATTTCAGATTTCTACATATATAGTGGGGGCATGCTTTGGAAGCATGACCTCCACACTTACATAGTTACCTGAATTGGCCAAAGTGCATAGTTATATGATTAAAATTCATAGTTCTGGTAGAACTCTATACATTGGTACCATTGTTATACATAATTTCATCATGATAAACAACCTATATGTAGTGTTATGATTGATAATGGTGCAATCAAGAATGTTTGTACCATGACATTACTTATGCACATGGGTTATAATCATCATGATTTACACCCTTTTACTAGATTAGTTGGAGAATTCAATGGGACCTCACAACAAATTCTTGGTGAGATTGACTTACCTTTACAAGTGGGTCCCACACATGTGGTTACTACCTTTTTAGTTATACCTTCGATGGGTGTCTTTGATATGTTATTGGGATTCCCTTGGATACATAATATTTGAGTAGTACCTTCTATAATACATAGGTTTGTTAAATACATTCATGCCAATTGGGTAATTATAATTTTCAAAATCCCATATGAACATCCTCTTGAATAAGAGAAATTTATACCCAGGCAATTAATTATCAATCCTACTAAGTCTAATTAATCATAAAAGGGTAAGAAATAAGAAATCCCCTTTACTATGTAGCTAGTACTTGAGAGACCATTACATCAGAGACATTTAGTGGATTCTACAAAATCCTTATCTACTATGATCTTCAAATATCCAGAGCACCTACACATATTATTACTGTTGTTTTAAATAAAACACATAACACTCAATGATGGGTTCTGCAAACCCCTAATCCTATTACTCATACTATTTATTCAAGACCACACAATCCTATTTTACAGAAGTAGAACATCATATATACTATAGTGAAATATATAACACCTATACATGCTCTTTGACAACATCACTGGTTTATTACACTAGGTTCACCATGGGGAGATATTTATGATCATCCTTTGGATAGGATCATAGAATAATCTTTTCCTTCTAATATTCCAAAAGTACCAAAAAAATCCAAAACATTCAAAAATCCAAAAATGTTTTTAGTATCTACATATTTTATTGGCTCCTTGACATATATGTGTTAGTTCCATGTTGATGGATAACATATCAATTAATTCTACATACACATGTGTTTCACACTTATATTTGAGTGTGATACATGAATACATAGATACATGATTTATGCACTATTAGATGTTGGAATTTCCCTCTACTCATGTCACCATGATGTTGGGTGCATCTACTTCTATGATCACAATACATTCAAGTTAAATCATTCTATGGTCACTTTACATTATCATATTTGAGCTCATATATGTACTTACACATGCCTTTATCCATGCTTATATCTTTCATAGTGTACCTGATATGTTATATACATGATTTTTGTGCTAACACATTAGATCCATGGGCTACTATGATATATTTATATTGGTTGCTTATGTTTTCCTTTATGCACTTCCTTGAGTATCTTGCCTTAATATTGTCTTATTTTTTAACCAGTTTAATATGCTTTATTATTTGTATCTCCTATGCCTATGTTTGTTTCTTTGACATTTAAATACGTCATTATTAATTTTATGTACATTTGACTAAGTCATGTCCATTTGATTGTGTGACATTTGAACATGCCCCTTATTTATGGTCTCTTTAGACCATTGCCTTTTGACTACTTCTGTGTGCATACTTGATTTATTTTTTGATCTGATATTGTTACTATCTAGATGTTTCCATGATATTCATCATGTATTTTAGGCCTTGATGTGATCATAGTCTATATACTTCAATGTTACATCTACCTAGACATGTTCTCCTTTATGTTACATGGTTCATCCAAAATTATATGTTATCTTTTTGAGATGAGGTAACTATCAGTTTCTATTCTTTCCTCACCTCAAAAAGGGGCATATCAGTGGGGGCATGTCGTATAGACATGACTTTCACATATTTACAGTTGCAGATTTTAGAGGCATGTCATAGAGACATGGCTTCCACACATTCACAATTTTAGATATATAATGGGGGTATTTTTTAGAAACAGGTTCTTAACACTTATTCATTATTCAACATACCCAGTTTATAGTGGGAGCATGTTTTGGAAACATGTTCTCACACATTTTCACTTATATCAGTTTTTAGATTTCTCCATATGCAATGGGGGCATGTATGGTAACATGTCACCCACACTTGTTCAAATTTCCAAATTGGTCAGAAACATAATTATATGGTTCTTATACACATTATGTGGCATTATTCTATACATTGGTACCATTGTTATACATAGTTTTAGAATGAGATATATCTAAGGTGCATATGCCATGCAATGTACACCTAATATTGTAGAATCAAATCATGCCAATCTACTACAGTAGTTGGTTAACTTTTTGGTATGGTTGAGATAATTAAATCACTTAATATTTCAAAGATTTCAGGTTGGAATTGATTGTATCATCCAGTCTCACCAATTTGATAGTGTGAGTTGAATATTTTCACTTATATCAGCTAGTTTTAGATTTCTCCATGTGCATATGGGGGCATGTATGGTAACAATGTCAACCCACACTTGTTCAAATTTCCAAAATTGGTCAGAAAACAATTTTAATTATATTAAAGGGGGGATGTAGACATTATATGAATTAAATAGCACATTAGTCTTGTACACTTGACACATTTGTGGCAAAATTCTATACATTGGTACCATTGTTATACATAGATTTTAGAATGAGATATATCTAAGGTGCATATGCCATGCAATGTATCACCTAATATTGTAGAATCAAATCAATTTTAGATAGTACAAACCAAGGCAACTTATCAAAATCATTCAATCAAGCATTCACTAGAGCAAAGCTTTTTTATTTTCTCCTATTCTCATATCGATCATAGGAAAAACACATACAAAGGTCTAAAGTAGTGAATGAACAACCCATGATATATATTTGCCAAGTTATAAGCTAGGTCACTATTGTACTTGCTTATCACACATTGCATGATTCACACACAAGCCAACACATATAAGACAACTACATAAGTTTGAGGCCTTCTTCAAAGTATTGACTATGTAGACAATGCTCATTGATAGAGGGGTCTTTGAGGTATCTTGAAATTGTATACCCACTAACCCATTTTTTCCACATCCACTATGAGGAGTAAGAACTAGGGTTTTACTATTTGACAAGGAGAGATAGTCCATGACCCAGATTTGAATATACCACAATGAAGGTGACAAAAAACCTAGAAGCATCTAGGTGGTTGCATCCTATTTCATTAGGTATTCTGTACATGACATCTGTGTCTAATCCAAACACTTTTGGAGATTTTTCTAGAATACTCTTTCAGTCTACTTCCTACCTGTTCTAGATCCAAATCTATATTAACATCAAAACCAACTAATACTTGTTTCTATTATCATTGTAATATCAACATAGTTGTACTTTCAATTTTTAACATATCTCACAGTCTAATAAATTTAGTATATGATCTACCTGAGTTTCATAAACAATTGGCTTGCTTTAGAGATAGTATACCATCCTTATGCCCTAGGCTATCTCTTCCCCTTTAATCCTAGATTCCCTAATATAGATTTTTTAGCATTAAACACAAACCATTAAGCCCTAGTTTGTGTGGAAAGGGGAAGGGTTTAGATCTAGGCTATCCATCAATTCTCACTCTCTATGGTGGTGGTCCTCGATTATTACTATTAATGGAAATCTACTGCCAGAGGTTCCTAAAATCAAATACCCTAGGCTCTTTAATAGAGGCATTAAGATCATGAGGGATATATTTGATAAGATATCTTGATATTGGGTAAATTGGAATGATCTTAAAAATAGATTCAAATTCAATAACCAAGACTTTGAATCCATTTCATAAGTTTAGATGGCAGTCCCTGATTATGCCCTACATTAAATTAGAGCTAAAGGCTCTCCTAAATAGTATAAATATAGGTATTTGGAATGTGTCCACTCCCATGTTTCGATACAAATCCTAACTTGATTATCAATGGATTTTTATCATTGTCATGTCCTTGAAGATGCTTAACAAATGATGGAATATTAATATCTCTTCCAATATTTGAAGCATGAGATTCCAAACTATCTAGTTTGTAGTGGTGGAGCCCAAGAAGTTTACTTTTGCTTGGCATATCCTTTATTAAGACCTTCCAGTGGGGGATAGATTGTTACATATGGGAAACTCCTCTCCCAAATGCACTGCCTATGGTCAACCTGCATCTCTAAAACACATATTTGGTTTTGTGATAGAGCCCATGAGGCCTAAAAAGGAATTCAAGCCTTTTTAAGGCCATTCAAACTTGAATGCTTATGCTAGAAAATGGTTCTATTAGGGGACACTGTTATACTCCCTATGAGATTCATGCATATTTGGTATATCTTTCAGATTGAAATTCTCATTTTGTCTTAGAAAGATTACAATTATGTTGTATTTAACAAAAAAACATCTTGATAAATTTTTTTCCACTACTAATAGAGTTACTATCTTGTCCAATGTCATGCTACATATACAAATGCAAGAAGAAAAGGTAGCCCTAGAGGTGAAACACCTCCATACATTCATTGGCCATTAGGCAATGCCTCTACACTATTAGCAAAGGTTCTTTGAAAGTACCTCAACAAGACATGCCAAAAAGGGGCTAGAGTGGCATGACTGTGGTAGAGACCATCACAAATTGTGAAGTTATTATGTGTTCTCCACCCCTCCTACTCATCGATGATTCTCATCTTCAGGGGGTCATGGAGGGTGGGCCTCACCACATGCCAAATATGGACATTCTAGATTTTTGCCTATGGGAGGAGATGGTCAGGGGAAGTTTCGTAAAATTACGATTGCCATTATAACCCAACATCATCAAATTGAGGAATTTAGGAAGAAAATAAAGAGCATGATGGTTGGGAGACCAAAATCGATGAGTT
Organism: Torreya grandis; assembly: GCA_037957365.1. Classification (NCBI taxonomy): domain Eukaryota; kingdom Viridiplantae; phylum Streptophyta; class Pinopsida; order Cupressales; family Taxaceae; genus Torreya; species Torreya grandis. Next base: position 2,893,116 of record JARHVA010001818.1, read on the forward strand.
TCACCCTCATGGGGTTGGATGGAGAGATGAGATCTAGACAACCCATGACCTCTTCCTCCTCGTTCTACATGGTTGGTGGTGTTTGTGGCTTAGGGTCTTGTTTTTTGTTACTATGATGTTGATGTCATTGTGATGTAATTTTATACTTGTTTCTTTTTGGCATGGGGCCGTGACTCTTATTTATTCTTGGGTTTCTTCTTGATTTATTGGTTGTTTTTCTTTGGCTTGGGGTGTGCTCTCATACTACCCACTTTTTGATCGAGTACATATTTTTTTCTTTAATTAATAGAGTATACTACATGCTTTAATTGATTTTTTTGGGTTGTTTTATCTACCTTGGGATCTTCAAAGAAACAACCTAGTCAGATTATCCACTTTCAAGTTGTTTTATCTAGTCTCATCTCTTTAGTCATTTTATCTAACCTCACCTCTTCAAACAAGTTAGTTAGATTGTCCACTTTTAAGGTAGAGTTAGTATTTATCTAATTAAGAATTCGACGATGGGTTAAATCTTTGTCCTTTGCCACTCTTATTTCTAATTTTCTCTCTCTTTCCGTGTTTATTTATTTATTAACCTTTTCTCATCGACTAACACAATTATTCCTAACTATTTTGTCATCCACTCTAAAATATTACCATTGTCTTAACTTTCCTTTTTATGCATTGGTTTTTTAGAGCTTCCCATTTTACATTGTATCCCCTATTTTGTTGTTTCTTCTCTCATTGAAATGTTTGCTCTTAATTTTGTAACCTTACCCTCATTATTTGGTTTCTCCACTGATCCTAACCTTGCAAGGTGACCTCTTTCATTTTCCTTTTTTGATCCCACCTAATTCCCTTGGAATTCCTTGTTCAATATTCAAGGTTAGTTTTTCACTTTAACTAATCTTAAGTAGAAAGTTGATTATATTTGATAATTCTCAGTTTACTTACTTTCAACCATTAACATAAAAATTTTCTATTTTTGTTTTTAATCCCTCTCCAATTTCTTAAAATCACATTTATAATATATTATAAGTTATTAAGCTTCTTAATTTAAACAATATATACAATTTCACTTTCTATCTTTTTTTTTAAGTTCTTTCTCTTAATTTGATAACTTTATCTACTTAAATTAATTTTAAATTTGTTTTCTCATCTTAACAAAATTTTGTAATATGACGACATTTATTTTTTTCATTTTTTTAATTTTTTTTTCCAACTATTCGACTGCCTAACACCTTCTTCAACATCTTTAAATATAAACACTAGTCTACAATCTTATATTATTATTCTTTATCTTTGATCCTCAGGATGGCTCATTAAGTATGATCCAAAACATTTTTTTGATCTAAAAATTGTTATACATGATTTAATCTAAAAAATATTAAATCTACTTCATAAACTGTAGAAATACCATCTCTATTACACTTTTAAAATATTTATCATAAAATATTTAAATATAATTATAAAATATACTACAACAACAACAACAACAACAACAATAATAATAATTCCTTTACATGTACAAAATATGTCTATTCTTTTCCTTTTTTAAGAAAAAATTATAGAAAAATATTCGTGGTGTGTATTCGAAGCTCACGTAAACCTCATCCTAAGACTCTTGACAATTTCAATGACTTTTATTTTGGGTGTATATTATATTCATTTAAGATATGTATGTGTATGGAAATTCACTTTGCTTTTTGTTAACATATGTCTCTCTCCTCTCCTTTTCTTTCCTTTTCATGATCTACTTATATCAATCCAAAATAGTTTTGGATAAATTTTTTTATTAGAACAATATCTGTGTACTATTGTTTCCAAAGTATACGTCTTTCTTTTTCTTTTTTCTCTCTTTTTTTTGGGTTTCAAAGTTTTCATTTTCAATTGTTTTCTAATATATTATAAGATTAATAATAAAATTTAATTTATTATGAGAATTAAAAATATATAATTCAATTCATCAGAAAAATAATCCAACATATAATTAGCTTTTTTTAAAATCACCAGTACAACTCTTTGTTTTCTGATTCAATTTCAATCTTCTTTCTTTAATCTCAATTTTTAAAGTATAAACAAATCTACTATTTTATGATCTCAAATTATTAGAAGAAATATCTTAACAACTTAACTCCTATATTATTTATTTTCTATTTATTATCTCATTTTTCTCTTACAAATTTTTATTTGAAATATATTTTTCTTACAATCATGTTACCATATATATATATATATATATAATTTGATTTTTTTTTGGCAATCATATTACCCTGTTATGGTTATATAGTTGGCCAATTGATATTCACAGTTCGAAATAAATGATACCTAATTAAAATTTATAGTTATAGAATACAAATTTCAATTTATATATAATCAAGAATAAAATAGTAACAAATTAAACTAAACACATGTTGCAGTAATGGAAGGAGGTGATAAATCATCCTTACAAGAGTTAGTAATAAAAAAATAGGGCTTCCCAAAAAACTACTTAGATGGCAGGGAACAAACAACCCAATATCTATGCCATCACAAAAAGGAAAGGTCCATTGAAATTGAATTATTTGTTGTAACCTGCCCAAGTATGAAACAATAATGTGTTCCATTGTATTGTTAGATGAGACATTTTGACTATTAAGACATTTAAAATCAACTCTGATTAATGTTTACTTCATAGGATATGTATTGTGATATTTCAATTATATTACACTTAGCTATATGTATGTTCATTATTTGATTTGGTTCATATTTTTTTGATTCGGTACTGTTGATGTCATTTTGTGATCATAGGTAATAATTGGGTGATTGAGCTAAGTTTGGACCTAGAATTGTTGAGCACACACCATTCACATAAGAACAAGTAAATGCACAACACAAAATTTACATGGAAAATCCTTGGTGGGGAAAAACCACACTTGAAAGGCTGCTTAGATCTACTATCCAAATCTAAATATAAGATTAATATTTTTTTTACAAAAATTATGTAGGCACAAACCTACTTGGAGACACCAATCCCCAATGCCAAGCACCAACTTAGCTCTAGACACCGATCTCTTTGAATTGAAGCACCAACTTCACTGCCAAACACCAACTTAGTGAAAGACACCAATCTTTTTGTCCTGAGGCACCAATCTCACTTAAACAAATTCCACCTTCTCACTATTAATTTGTCAACAAATGATGGCACAATCAAGTTTTGCTCTTCTTCTTCTCTATCTTCTTCCTCTTCTCCTTGTATATAATAGAAATAATTATTTCTCATCATTTTTTCCAACATCCTTTCACCTTATATAGCCTGCAAAGGCTTTTCCCAATGGGGGCATCCCATTAACAATGCACCTTTTCATGAACCAAAGTGTCTTTTATTTTATTTTAATTAATTTCAATTAACTCTCCAAGATGGGTGATTTTCCCAAGGTAGTAATATAAACAAAGAGAGCCAGCCTTGTCATTTAAGCCTTAATGCTTATAGCCATAAAACTCCTTGCTACAATTAAACTTTATTGAAAGTTGGTCCCTATTAATTAATGTTGGTCCCTTCCATACTTGGGTGCTTAAAAAAATGCAATTGGTACTTCCATCAGTGGACATCTTTTTACAAGAAAGTTCTGTCAGATAATTTTGTTACTTTTTGACACTTCCGTTCACTTCTGGCGACAATTCCATTTGACATTTCCATTCATATCCATTATAATTCCTTTCACATCAATGATAATTATTCCAAAAATCTCCCCCTTTGTCATTGATGGCAATTCCCATGAATTAGTATATGAACTCCCCCTTGCTGTGGTTCTCCTCCTTTGCTCCCCTTGTCTTCAATTCTCCCCCTTTGACATCAATGGCAAAGGAATGTTCAAAACAATCATAATGTATTTTACCAAAATATCTATGGGGTTAAATAATGCAATGATTAGCTCCCCCTTAACTCATGCTCTTTATGATGGATTTAGTGACCGAGTGAAGAATGGATCACTTCCAATTCTTGCCTTATAAACTCAAAAGGTTCTTTTGGGAGAGGCTTTGTGAAAATGTCTACAACTTGATCCTTTGTAGAGACATACTCTAATTTTACCTTTTGATCAACAACATACTCTCTTAAAGAATGATATTTGATGAGAATATGCTTATTTTTTGAATGCATAACTAGATTCTTGGAGATGTTTATTGCACTTGTCTTATCACAAAAAATAGAAATTGGATTGACATACTCAATTCTAAAATCACTCAAGGTTTTTTTCATCCAAATGACCTGTGTATAATATGATGCTACTGCTATGTACTTAGCTTCAGTTGTGGACAAGGAAACTGAGGGTTGTTTCTTATTCAACCATGACACAAGACTCTTTCCAAGAAAGAATGCACCTCCACTTGTGCTCTTTGTGTCATCAATGTTGCGTACCCAATCTGCATCAATATAAGTTGTCAAAGTGAAGTCCTTTCTTCTTGGGTACCACAAAACAAGATCCATAGTGCCTTTGAGATACCTGAATATATTTTTGATTGCCTGCAAGTGTGTTTCTTTTGGTGTTACCTAAAATCTGGCCATTAGACCTACTACTTGCATGCTATTTGGTCTTGATGCAGGAATATACAATAGACTTCTAATCATTGATCTATACAAGATCTAATTGACTTCTGTTGACTCATTATATTTGTTTAACTTAAACCCTATTACCATTGGAGTACTTACTGATTTACAATCATCCATATTGAATTTCTTCAACATTTCCTTAATGTATTTGGTCTGAGAGATGAAGATTCCTTTACTTGACTGAGTAATTTAAAACCTAAATAAAAATGATAACTCTCCTAACATAGACATTTCATATTATTGTTGCATTACTCTTGTAAATTCTTGAGACATATTTTCATTGTCTCCACCAAAAATAATGTCATCAACATACACAACCATAATTAACTAGTTCTCACCTTCAGTCTTGATGTATAGGTTACTGTCAGCCATTCCTCTCTTGAAACCTTGATCAAGCAAGTATTTGTCAAGCCTAGCATAGCAGAATATAGGGCCTTAGTTTAGTCCATACAATGATTTATTTAGCCTACACACATTCCTTATTCCCTAATAGAGAGAAACCTTCAGGTTGCTCTATGTAAACCTCTTCTTCAAGATTCCCATTGAGAAATACAGACTTCACATCCATCTAATAGACCTTGAAATTCTTGAATCCAATATATGATAAGAATAGTATTATGAATTCTAATCTTTCCATAGGTACAAAAGTCTCCTCAAAGTCAACACCTTCTACTTGAGCATAGTCTATACAGGCCAATCTTGCCTTGTTCCTTGTTACCTTGCCATCTTCATTCAGTTTGTTCCTAACGATCCATTTAGTTCCAATTACACTCTTGTTCTTTGGTTTGGGAACAAGTTCCTAAGTTTCATTATTCTCTATTTGGTTCAATTCTTCTTCCATAACATTGATCCAATTCTCATCATTTATGGATTTTGAAAATCTATTTGGTTCTATCTTCGACAATAGAGAGAAGTTTATATTTTATGATGTATTCATTAACCTTCTAGTTTGCACTCCAACATCAATATCATCGATGATTTGATTTTCTACATGATTTTTCTAAAGGAATCTGGATGGTGACCCTGTATCTTCCCTTTCTTTTTCTTCTTGACTTTCTTCTACTACTTCTTTCTTGAAGTCTGATTCTTTAAATTGAACATTAGTTAACACACTCACTTGTTTAGGTCTAGTTTCATCCATTTCTAACATTGGTACTCTCTACAATTGTTTGCAACCTTTTATTATAGAATCTATAGGATTTATTCTTTGAGGAATAACCAAGAAAAATACCTTCATCATCCCTTGAGTCAAACTTACCCAAGTTTTCATCATCTCTTTTGATATAGCATTTGCTTCTGAACACTTTGAAGTATTTGACCAAAGCTAGTCTACCCTTCCACAACTCATAGGGTCATTTACTATTATTTACCCTAACTTTTCCTCAATTCAAGATGTAAACTATGGTGTTAACTACCTCTCTCTAATATCTATCTAAAATCTTGGATTCATTTAGCATTATTCTTTCCATTTATTGCATAGTTTGATTTTATCTATCTATAACTCCATTTTGCTATGGAGTCCTAACATTTGAGAAATGTCTCTTTATCCATGCTCTTCACAAAATTCATTGAATTCATTCAAGAGGAATTCACCCCCTTGATCTGACCTTAGGCATTTGATCTTTAGATCCATTTCATTTTCAACCAAAGCTTTAAAATTTTTAAATGCCTCATATTTCTCTTTTAGAAAGGTAACCCATGTCATTCTAAAATAATCATCAGTAATTAGCATAAAATAACTCTCACCTTGTATGCTTTACATTCTTGTGGGTCCACATAGATCTGTATGGATCAATTCTAATGGCTTGGTTATTGAGTACTCTTTTGATCTAAAACTCGCTCGTGTTTGCTTCCCATGCTGACATTACTTACAAATAATGTTTGAAGGTTTTGTGATTTTCATCATGTCTCTTAAAACATTGTTAATGCTGATTTTCACTAAATTATCAAAATTCATATGGCCCATTCTTTTATAACATATCCAACTTTCATAAACTTGGCTCATGTAGCATTCCTCTCCTTTTATTTCACTGAGTATGTACAGATTATTTGATGTTTTGTTTATGTCTATAGCTAATTTTCCTATGTTTTCTCTCCTGATCTCATGGCCTTGAGCATAAAATGTGAGTGTGTGTCCTTGATCAAACATTTGGATGACACTCTAGGTTATGCTTTAATTATTCAATGTAAAAAGTATTTTCAATTTTTGTCTTTCAATTATCAAGGTTGAGGGTACATTTTGATTAAATTAGCTACTAAGATCAAGGGGAGGTTGAATCAGTAGTTAACAATGCACATTCAATTCCATAAACTCATTCATCATACAATAACATGAACATGAAAGCTTATACATCCAAAGCATGAACAAGAGCAAACATCATATGAACACATAATTTACATGAGAAACCCTCTAAGGGGAGAAAATACACTCTCAAGCCTAAAGAATAATGGACTATAGTCTTATAAGGATAATACAAACATGAGACTTTAGACCAGCTCCAACTGATCAAGGAGCATCCACCCCTCAATTTAGTCCAGCTCCAACTGGACCTTTAGCTAGCTCCAACTAGCAAGGAGGCTATAACCCCCTAGGTGATTAAGAATACATAAAACCATCTCTAATATAATTTAAAACACTAATATAATGTCTGATACACCTGATGATGATCTTCTAAAGTTTATACACCTATAATCTACTTCTTTTCTCTAAACAGGCACTTCTAGCTCATTTGATCAACCAAGTCACCCTTTAGATTGTTAGGTCTAATGACTTGTTAGCTCATGAATCTGATAAAAAAAATAGTACTCATCCTCTACACCCTCTCATGGTACTTAATGACCCATCTCTTCTCTTTGACTGAGCTCTTTCCTTCGCTTAGCTTCACACACACTCTCCTTCATAAATAGTCCAAATATACCTAGTATATATATACCACTCTTTCATCTAACCCATCTTGGTCAGCCATGATGATTTAAAAACTTGTATTACCCTTATTAAATATCCTCATATACTTCATCAAGCCAACTCAAACATTCCATAAGTCATCCATACTTCAAATGACACTTATCCAATTACTAGGCTACACTAAGCCCAATTAGCCATTATAAGTCATTCACCACATATGACCATCTCCATGAATAATAACCCTCATAAAAGAATAATAACCACTAATATAAGTCCATAAAAGTTAATTCAAACATTTTCATATCCAAACAAGCTCCCATACATCAAATATACTTAGAATTCACCATTAGGTCTAAATAGACCTATTAGACCTAATAGGCCTAAAACCACTTGCTCACATATTGAGCAAGATGAACACTTTGGGATTCAACCAAGATCTCAAAAACATCAATAATATCTCAAATAAACACTTGATTACTCCCACATGGATCTATAACATCTAGAACTCCAACTCACACCTTGAATCAAGCCATTCTGGTTACTCGCTAATAGGTCTAGAAACCCAAAAAACACTGTCAAGAAGAACTGAGACATACTGATGATGTTATAAAATAAATCACTCAACCAATAATATATATATATATATATATATATATATATATATAATACTTATGAAACACTTCCATGTGCTTTAGACACTCCAACACATGTCAAACAACCCTCAAACAACCTCTAACATAGGCTCACTAAAATTGTTCACATACTGCCAAATCACAGTCATATAAAAGCTCATCTTTTGTACTTGAAAGGATGATTTAAAAAATTATAAATCACATGAGTATATTATTTGAGTATTTTATATCAACCTTAAAAGGCTGATTTTAATCTTCTAGCATCTTCCATTGGTCTAACAAACCAATTCCTCAAGTCACTTTCTCACAGTCTTAACACAAAAAAGTCTGCCATGATCAATGGTCATAAAGAGCACTTGAAGATACTATAAACCTATTTTTATGGATAATAATGTAACTAGGATACTTATAATTCAACCCCATATGCTTTGGAGATCTCAAATCAGCTTGAATCACTTCAAACTAGCCTTACCAAAAAGGTTACTTCAGACTATTGTTTTCTTCTTTAGGCCTCTAGCGACTAGGCAACTTTGAAATTATATAAATTTGACACAAAAAGATGAATATAATTTAAAATTTCCATAGACATTTGGGAAAATTCCTAATATTAATCACACACCCATTAGTTCCCCTGATCATATTCAAAAATCTCTCATAATATCAAAATTACTGTTAAGAAGCACTTTCCTGTGAGGTCCACACACAGTCAAGAGACAAAAAACACATTAAAATAAACCTTTAAGAGTCTTATACAACCTATAATATTCAAAATTGGTCAACCAATACATTCTAGGTCATTTCTAGCAAGATATTTCTAATCACTCCATTATGAGGGTTTATAAAGGGTTTTAACTAGTTTACATTCTTAACGAATGTTCATAAAGCTCTGCCCCTTAAATCCTAAACCAATTCTTGGAAAAAAATCTTAGGGACATTCCAAAACTACTCCAAATAGCTCATCTTCCCATGCAAACCTTGCATGTGCCAACAAGCATGAGAAACTTCCTCTCGGGCTCTTTGCACTCATTTCTAGCATCCTTTGAAGCTTCTAAACCAAATTTTTGACTTTGTAGCTCAATCTATGACCTAAAACCTTATCAACATCATTTAAAAAACTTTCCTGACCATATCTCATGAAAAAAAAGCTTCACCAACCTAAAAACACCCTTTGACCCTTCACAAGGCCTCACAAGCCCACTTAGGCCAACTACGCCAATGGACAAACTATCTCGCAGAACACTAACCACCTCTTGAAAACCATACACCTAACCTCTTACCATACTATACATGTCTAAAATTTATATTCCAATCATACTTATCTCCTCATCATCATATATCTCTCAAAATACTGAAAACCCCATAGGCAACCACACATGGTCAAGCCCACAAGGCATAGGATGACTTGCACTCCACCTGAAGACCACCTGGAAGGACTCCAATTTCTCTATAAACCACATGGATATACCATGTAATCTCTCTCCATGATCCATGCCATCCACTCATGCTTCCATAGAACCAACTGCTCCCACAAGCTTTCACTAGCAACCAAAACTGAGCTGAGCACTAAGATTATGCATATTAGACCAAGAGCACTCTCATGCCACTTTGTCAGCATCAATGCCACTTGAAATAAATGACAACACATCACTACCACCAAAATCCCAACACCTTTTTCAACAATCCTAGCCATAACATTATCCCCAAACTTTACTGTACCTTCACTCATTTTCTTCAAAGTTAGAAATTTGCTTTTATCACCTATCATGTGGCTTGAACACCCACTATCAATATACCACTAATGCCCTTCATCTTGTGCATGAAATAATATTTGAAAAAGTATATATTTTTCCTTTTTTTTATTAACTTCCTTTTTCTTCTCTCTCCATATTTTTGTAGATTCCTTTTTCTTTATAACTGGGGTATTCACCTTCTTTTTATGTTTAGGGGTTTATATGAAAACACTCCTTCAAAATCATGCTATATGTCCATAGTTGTTATAATTATAACATATATTATTATTCTCATTATAATTCAATAGTGGGGAAAATGAGGTATATTTTCTATTGGAAACTCCATAAGTGTCTTTTTCATAGTTCAATGCATATTCATTTCTTGCATGTGCATTACACTCTACTGCTCTATGACCAAATTGATTGCAAGAATAATAATAACCATAGAAGTAGCTTGTGTACCTTATCACATTGTTCTACTTTGATGGAAATGATCTTTTGAGATCTCTAATAGGGATGTTCTTACCTCTATTTTATATATGAGGAGGATTGACATGCTCTGCCTTCTTTTCATTTTCTATATTCATAGACATCTTAAGTGCATCCACATAGCTCTTTGGATTCTTTGTATTTAATTTATTTGATGAGTCTATAGATTTTGAACTTTACCCTTTTTCAGTGTTATTTCGGTTCTCATCATAGACAATGCCATACTTAATGAATGGTGACCTTTGACTATTTAGTATGTTACTCAACACTCTGGTACTCTTCTCAAATTTTGATATGTTCTTCAACTCATTTATTGTCTTCTCAAATTATAATTTCAAGGTAATTATTTCAGATTTTTGCATTTTGCACTCTTTCTCCTTTATTTTCAATTTGGCTCTTATTTCCTCCTCGATTCTTTTCATTTCCTCTAATTGAGTTTTTAAGCCACTAATAACCTTCTCTAATTCTTCAACATTCTGTGTCATATTTATTTTCAATGCAATATCTTCCTCTTCATATTTTAGAATTTGTACTCTTTGTTTCAAATTCTTTTTCAACATTTTTATCTCTCCCAAGGCACACATCAAATCTTCTTCAAGATCTACCACTCCATCATTTTTAACATTATCCTCTTCTTCTAAGGTGTCTGTACTTATAGAGGCTTTGAGTTTTGTTTCTATTTCCATGAACAGTGTTTCCTCCATGTCACTATCTGATATTTCTTCATCATTCTCCTCAATTGAGCTACTATCCTTTTTGGAATAACGGCTTTGTTTTTACTTATTGTAATTTTTCTTATACCCACTTTGTTTGAAGTTTTTCTTGAAGTGAGGCTTGATTTCCTTTTTTTTCATTTCATCATTATTATTTTCTTCATCTTCACTATCATCCTTATGAAGACACTTGGTAGCAAAATGTCCTATCTTACCATAATTAGAGAATTTGAAGGGTAACTTATCTTTGTATTTTTCAGACCCCCTTTTATGCTTTCTGACAAACAAAGCCTTATTTTCATCTATTTCATCACTAGTTTCATCGCTTGATTCAATTTCTTTATTTTCACCTTTTCTGAGGCTTTGAAGGTTGCCTTCCTTTTAGATGGTTTTTCTTTTTTAGTCCCCATCTCATATGCTATGAGAATTCCATGTAACTCATCCATTATTAATTTGTTTAGATCCTTTATTTCTTCGATCACAAATTTTTTTGCATCAAATATTAAAAATAGAGGCCTTAGTGCCTTTGGGATGATTACAATTTTTTCAACTTTTTCACCAAGCCCTCTGATAATGTTGAAAATTTCATCTACATGAAGTAGATAGGCCACAATGTTTTCATCATCTCTCATATTCAAACTTTAGAATTATCTCCTGTGAGTTTGAAGCTTGGCCATCTTTACTTTGTTATCTCCCTCATAGATGGTCTTAAGTTTATCCCAAATCTCCTTAGTCGAGTCACATTGCATTACTTTTACAAACTCAAATCTCACAAACCACATGGAATAAAATTCATAGATTTTGTGTTATTTTCACTAGCCTTCTTTCCTATTGTATTTTTTGGTAGAGTCTATGGCACTGTGTATCCATCCACAACTGCTCTCCAAATGTCAAAACCAAGGGCCATTATATATGTCCTCATCCTTATACTCCAAAATGTGTAATTTGTCTCATTGAACAATGGATCCTTGTTGGTGGAGAAACCTTCCTGAACCTAATGACTAGCCATGTGTAATTCTAGGATCTACCTTCTAGTGGTTAAACTGATTCTGAAAGAACCTCACTTTAATACCAATTATTGAACACACACCACACTCAAAATGGGGGGGTGAATCTGTGTGTAAAAATAATTTACTTTATTTCTAATTAACTTTCATAAAGAAACCATTCACATAAAAAAAATTAAATGCACAACACAAAATTTATGTGGAAAACCCTTGATGGGGAAAATCCACACTTGAAAGGCTACTTGGATCTACTGTCTAAATCCATCTATAAGATTAATAATTATTTTTACAAAAGTTTTATAGGCACCAACGTACTTGGAGATATCAATCCCTAATGCCAATCACTAACTTAGCTCTAGACACCAATCTCTTTGAATTGAAGAACCAACTTCATTTTCAAGCACCAATTTAGCAAAAGACACTGATCTTTCCATTCTGAGGCACTGATCTCATTTAAACAATTTCCACCTTCTCACTGTTGCTTTGTCAATAAATGATGTCACAATCAAGTTTTGCTCTTCTCCCTCCTCTTCTCTTTGTATATAATAGAAATAATTATTTCTCATCATTTTTCTCCAACATCCTTTCACCTTATATAGCCTTCATATTCTTTTCCCAATGGGGGCATCCCATTATTAATGCACCTTCTCATTAACCAAAGTGTCTTTTATTTTATTTTAATTAATTTCAATTAACCCTCCAAGATGGGCAATTTTCCCAAGGAAACAATATAAACAAAGAGAGTCGACCTTGTCATTTGAGCATTAATGTTTATAGCCATAAAACTCCTTGCTGCAATTAAAAGTTATTGAAAGATGGTCCTTATTAATTAATGTTGGTCCATTCCATACATGGGTGACCAAACCAATACAATTGGTCCTTCCATACTCGAGCATTGATTTTTGAAAAGGTCACACTTTTTATGAGAAAATTCCATTAGATAATTCTATTACTTTTTAACACTTCTATTCACTTTTGACAACAATTCTATTTGACACTTCAGTTCATATCCGTTACAATTCCTTTGATATCAATGATAATTATTCCAAAAAGAATACTTTTTTATATATTTGTAACAACTTATTATATATGAATGAAAATTGAGATAAAATTTAACATCCATTCATTCCACCATCTCCCCTTCTATGTTGTCTTCTGTCATGATTACCTAGTGTTGTGCATATTCATTTTGATTGTTCATTTTAAGGCCATCATTAGCTTATAGGGAATTGTGATAAATGGATTGTGTTATTGTTCATTTTAGTTATAAAGCATTTACAAATTTTTAGAATTTGAACTTATATATAATGATGCATGAGATTGCATTGGCATGGTATAAAATCCTATTTGACTTAATGATTATAATTATTAATGGTAAACATGTTTTGTTACCATAATGTTGTAAGTCTTTTATCATTTTACATTGTTCCAAAGACACAAAAATGAAGTATTTAGCTTACCTATTTTTAAAAAGTGTTAGGTTGTGGAGCTAAAAGCTTCACTGATGCAGACATGGAGAAGGCCATTGGAGGGGTTGCTGAAGGTTGCTGAGCGTCAGAGCAACCGGTGTTGGTCTGATCAGCCGACGTCGGTAGGATAGTGAAGAGAAGCAACCGACGTCGGTCAGGGATCAGCCGACGTCGATCACCTCCAGGCAGACAGGGACCGACGTCGGTCGCCTGTGTGGTTCGACTGCAATTTTATTACGGGCAGTTAGCTAACGAACCAAGTGTTTGCATGATTAGCGCTATTTTTAGACTGAGAGCTACGGATCTAATTATTGTAATTAGATGTCTAATTATTGTTTGGATGAGATCTATATAATAGACTCATGGTTGTATTGTAAACTTGTTCTAGTTTGAGTTGAGCAAAGTTAGCTCCTTCTGTGTGTGAGGTGAGTAAGGGTGTTCCTCCTAGTTCCACAGCAGTACCAAGGTGGGTGCTGGTTTTGGAGAGTTAGCAAGATTCTTCAGGGGTGTAGGATCTTGGTCAGCAGGTATGCATGGCCTATATAGGAGATCTACATGGTAATTAAGATCATTGATCTGCAGGTGTATGTGTGTGCAAGGTCAAGGTTCACAGGTGTGCAAGATCAGATAGGACAGTAACACAACAGGGAGCAGTATCAGGCAGGATCTACTTGGAGTATAGGTGCGTACTCAGATAGAGCAGAGAGGAAGGCAAGGGAGTTCCTTCCATAAGTATGGTCTGTTGAGGTGCAGGTTGTTGCAGGTTCATGGGAGATCTACTTGAAGTACGTTGAGTACTTGTGGAGTGCGTGGAGCACTTGTGGTGTGCATGGAGCACGGGAGGTGAACACCAACTCAGAGTTTGAGTTGGGTTTTGGGACCTAAGAGAGAGCTTTGAGGAAGAAGTATTGTTCACTTGAGGTGTGGGAAGCCTCTGAAGAGGTGGTGGAGAAGAAGTGGCATCTTCTTTATTGTATTCTTTTCTTCAAGAGTTTTAATACAAGTTGTGTATTGTCTCTCATATCTGTGTTATTCTGAATTCTAGTTACTTGTGATTCTGGTTAATTTCTACATATTAAGTTGCTTGGTTTAGTAATCAACTGTATGCTTTCGGTGTTTCGCATCCTGACAAGTGGTATCAGAGCTAAGGTTGTAGGGAGCAGGTTTTGTGTTTGGTTACAGGTCACTCTCAGGGGTTTCTGATCGAGTGGGAGTAGAGCAATGGCAGATGAAAGTAAGCTAAGAATGGAGGAGTTAAAAAGCACAGATGGTCACTTATGGTCTCATGGAAAGAAAGAGTAGGTAAAAGAATATTATTGGTTGGTAGCAGATCAGCATGAAGAAACTGAAGAAGCAGATGTAGCAGGTGTTGTTGCACAGGATGCTCTGGGAGGTTTCTTGGATAAAGTTGAATCTTGGATAAAAGATTCAATTGCCTCTTTCCATGCAGCCCCAGGTAGAGGAGCTGGTGAGCCTTGCCAAAGAATTGGCAAAGGGGAAGTGAAGCTAAAATTGTAGGCGGCCAACACACAGGTGTTGATGAAGGTCATGCAGGTCTCAGGTTTGGAGATATGGCTAATTTCTTCAAAAAGATTGGGTGATGAGAGATGCACAAGAACTCTCACAGCAGATGCACTTGAATTAGCTGGTGGTAAGAAAATAGGTACTCTTTATCTACTTGTTTATATTACTGATTCTTCTTTTGTTGTGGAGACATGGCTTCGTAGGCTTGGTCACATGAGCAGGAAGGAGATGCATGTTATTAAGCGGAAGACAGATATATTTGACAGGCTTAAGAACTGGAAAGCCTTGGTGTACTTGGAGGAGATGGCAGACAGAGACCAGTGGATGGTGCTGGATACTTCTGAGCAGGGCAGTTTGGACATGGGTTTTGATTCAAAGGAGCTCGCGGGTAAAAAGTCATCACTCACAGGTGAACACAAGTACCGACGTCAGTCAAGAGGAATCGGCATCGAATAGACAGGTGCCGATGTCGGTCATGTGCAGACTGAAGCCGATGATGTTGGGCAGTAGGTAAGAGAGACATCGGTCATGAGGACCGACGTCGGCAGAAGGGACACCGACGTCGGCAGGGTCGGTAGTCAGGGACAAATGCATGGGAACTGACGTCAGTCAGATGCAGACTATGGAGTGACCAAGGTCAGTCACTGTAACAGATTTTGGGTGGACAGTGAGCTGTCAAGGAGTCTCAAACACCCATACGGAGGACTGAAGATGTAAGTAGGTCCTCAAATTCGTTGTTCCTCTTCTTTATACTCATTGCTGATTGTAGAGCAGGAAGGATCCAGGAAATAGGTGGGAGCATGGCAGGGATATGATGTAGAACCAAATGAGAGTTTTTGGTAGGGTTGCCATCAGGTATGAAATCATAGAGATGAATGGATTCCTTAGTTGAAGAATAGAGTGAACGGACACGTGAGACGGAAGACCAGGTATATGGTCTTGAGGAGCTGCAAGACAGTGGTACAAGTTTTGATAGGTGGAGGATGAAGCATGGCTTCAGTCAATGTCAGGGTAACTACTGTGGTTTGTCTTACTAGGTGGATGATGATTGCAACATCATTCTGTTGCTGTATGTGGATGGTATGTTTGCTAGCAGGATTGTACATATAGGGTTTTGCTGAGCTAAGGGTAAGGTTAGTTCAGTGGCATGTCATGAGGAGTTTGGAGCAGCGAAATTCTTTGACATGGGAGACATGGAGATCACAAGTTGATTTTGTCTCCAGTGGGAGCTGATGTGAATCAGGTGTTGGCGAGGCGCAGGATGCAGAGCCAGAGCACACTAAGGGCTGGACAGGTACAATGTCCGAAATCACATGAGGTCTGGTATAGACCTGAGTATTCCCATGCAGTGGGAGCTGTCAGAGAGTTAGGAGCCAATTTGGGGAAGTGGATTCTCAGGTATTTGAGAGGGACCAGCAGTAGGTATACATGCAGGGTTAGGACTTCACTACATATGTTTGTAGGTTCGGATGTGGCAGGGTACTTGGATGACAGGAGGTACACCATGGGATGTGTGGTGGGTTGTCTTCAGGATTGATCTTGAAGAGGGATACAAATCAGGAAATAGATTAGATGGAGTACAGGTACAGGTACAGTGCAACTGTTTATCTCCAAGTGGGAGATTTTTAGGTTGTGGATCTAAAAGCTTCACTGATGTAGACATGGAGAAGGCCATTGGAGGGGTTGCTGAAGGTTGTTGAGCGTCAGAGCAACCAGCGTCGGTCTGATCAGCCGACGTCAGAAGGATAGTGAAGAGAAGCAACCGACGTCGGTCAGGGATCGGCCGATGTCGGTCACCTCCAGGCAGACAGGGACCGACGTCGGTCACTTGTGTGGTTTGACTGTGAGTTTATTACGAGCAGTTAGCTAACGAACCAAGTGTTTGCATGATTAGAGCTATTTTTAGACTAAGAGCTGCGGATCTAATTATTGTAATTAGATGTCTAATTATTGTTTGGATGAGATATATATAATAGACTCATGGTTGTATTGTAAACTTGTTCTAGTTTGAGTTGAGCAAAGTTAGCTCCTTCTGTGTGTGAGGTGAGTAAGGGTGTTCCTCCTAGTTCCACAGCAGTACCAAGGTGGGTGCTGGTTTTGGAGAGTCAACAAGATTCTTTAGGGGTGTAGGATCTTGGTCAGTAGGTGTGCATGGCCTATATAGGAGATCTACATGGTAAGTAAGATCGTTGATCTGCAGGTGTATGTGTGTGCAAGGTCAAGGTTCACAGGTGTGCAGAACTAGGTTGATTTGTAGGTGTGCAAGATCAGATAGGACATCAACACAACAGGGAGCAGTATCAAGCAAGATTTACTTGGAGTACAGGTGCGTACTCAGATAGAACAGAGAGGAAGGCAAGGGAGTTCCTTCCATAAGTATGGTCTGTTGAGGTGCAGGTTATTGCAGGTTCATGGGAGATCTACTTGAAGTACGTTGAGTACTTGTGGAGTGCGTGGAGCACGGGAGGTGAACACCAACTCAGAGTTTGAGTTGGGTGTTGGGACCTAAGAGAGAGCTTTGAGGAAGAAGTACTGTTCACTTGAGGTGTGGGAAGCCTCTGAAGAGGTGGTGGAGAAAAAGTGGCATCTTCTTTATTGTATTCTTTTCTTCAAGAGTTTTAATACAAGTTGTGTATTGTCTCTCATATCATGTGTTATTTCTGAATTCTAGTTACTTGTGTATTCTGATTAATTTCCGCATATTAAGTTGCTTGGTTTAGTAATCAACTGTATGCTTCCAGTGTTTCGCATCCTGACAAAAAGCACCTATCAAGGGTTTGTATCTATGTTTGATGCAATGCTAGGGCATGTGTTTGTTTGGACTTTGACTTAGGTCATGATAATGTTTAAAAAGGCCATTTTGGACCTTGGTGGCATGATTATGTTTGTTAAAATTTGACTATAGTCAAATGACCTAATCATTTTTATGGTATGCATGATGGAAAAAAATCATTTTCATTATGAGTCATTTAGTTTTTTAGGACTGTTGACTGGGAAGTTAGAATAATGAAGAGAGAAAGTAGTATTTGGTCTATGTGCAAGAAACAACCATGAAGAAGGATGTAGTGGGACTTAAAATTATTATTGGAGTTGCATTAATTTGATGGTAGTGGGAATGGAGTGGAAGGAGATAACATGGACATGGAGGAATGAGGAGAACATAGTTCAATGGACAAGAAGAGAAAAGTGATGGAAGAAGAAAAAGAAAGGAAGAAAATAACCAAGAGCATTTCCATTCTAAAATGTAAGTCATTTGTTTTGCTTGTGTTCCATTTTCATGGTTGTCATTGTGGTTATATTTATGGGATATCCTAGGAGATGGGCATGTTGAAAGAGGGTATTTCTCCCTTCCTAGAACTTTCCCATCACCTTGTAAGTGTTTTCATACTTTTAATTTCTATGAATGACTAGATTTGGAATTAGTATGTTATTAGAATGAAAACAGGATTGTTGAGAGTAGAATAGGGATACCAAAATTGCAAATTATAATTGATGGACATGTGTGCCACTTTAACTATTTAATATTTTTCATATATTTTTGTATGTACTCAGCCTTTATAAGCATATCAATGGACTTCAGAATATGAAGAGTCCTTTTTGGGCATAGTGAAAGGCTAGAATATGAAATGAAAATGCTTTGTTAAACTCTATAAATAATGTTCAATTATATTTGGATATAGTTTTGATGTGATAGAGATTAATATATATCATTCTAAAATGGTTTTATTATTTATCTTTTATCATTTTTTTGTGCACAGTGAATACTCTATTTGTTTAAATCTATTAATCATATAGATTATATCGATTGCTCTATTTATTTAAATCTATAAGATATCACACATATATGTAAATCATACTCATGAAATGATAATATCTCACTAAACATACTTTGGACAAATTTTAAGAATAATAAATAATAGTGATCTATAGATCAATCAAAATTCATACACATCACTTGATCGGATTGCCTTCATCTGGCATTGTGATGTTAGTAAGCCAGTGAAGTCCATCTCACTCTTTACTTAGTATCATCAATACAATATTGGTCAAACATAATTTACCACAATATTCATATGACTTACATCATACCAACAATCATATCATATAACATGCTAAACATAGGAGTAATCAAAACATGCATTTATTTCATCAACTATATGAATGGATCTTACATCATTATCTAGCCCACAATAGAAATAGTGACTACAATTAATACCATCTAGGTAAATTACACATTTAATTATAGATTCTAAATATGACAATTAGTTTCCAAACATTTTACACCTAAGATAACTGATATTACCATAGTCTAGTGTTTTTGAGCATAACTACTATGTACCACAACCAATCTAATAAAGTAGTCATAAATTCATGAAAATAATAAATCTTATACAAATAACTAGATATAACAAAATAAGTCTCAGTACACATGAAACATATAACACTCAAATCTATCATTTGTTTATTCTTAGGGGTTGTATGCATGTAATATATAAGTTTCTAATATACATAATTCTATAGTTTATAACCACCCATGGAACTATAGGTAGAGGAACACACCCCTTTGTTCAAGTATAAGCTAATAAGCATAAGTATACCTATGTTATTTTTTATTAGAGCATTAATAATTCATCAATACATAGATTTTATAATTTTACATCCATACAATGGGTTTTGTGTCCCAAGTTATATAAATGTTCTTAAGCATATCTATGAAAGACTACATTTTATACTCCATATGCCTTAGTGAATACTATTTTTAGGATTCTGGTAAGTTAAAACTATAGTCCTTATAATTCAATTATCAAATTTATATTTTGTAATATGATCAATTCCATTGATCATTATTCATAACTCCCATTCATGTTTTAATATGTACTCATATTCAAGTGCATACTCATTAAAGAGGCTGTCAATATGCCTTCCCTTTCCCGGTCATTGGATCTTTAACTTGATTTTCCAAGCACGAGTAATCTTCATTGACTCATTTCACATTGAACATGTTGGAGATATATTACCAACAACACCATTACCATATATTATATTGGCCAAGGATTAAATATAAGGCAACACCTTATGTATTATAGTTAATAATGTGTACTATTAAAAATATAGCAATGCCATTGGGTTCATTTATCCATGTATGTTTATTTATATAACACAATGATGCCATTTATATTGTAATTATCATTACACCCTAAAATACAATGATGCCTATATAATTCTATGGTTAATATTTACAGATTGGTCTCTTGTCTAAATATAGGTCGACACATATATTGTATAAATATATATATATATATATATATATATATAATTTATTTAATCTTATAAATATTATTAATTTTAATATATATTGTATAGATATATTTTACTCAAATTTGTCTAATTAGTTTCTAGCCACACCAACCATTATATAAAAGTATATATTTATGTAATTTGACTCAGTAGTGAACATGCAGATTGATACCTCTACAAGTGTATATCTTATGGAAGTCACCTAGTTTGATGTATTCAATGATTTTGTATGGGGCTTCCAAGTTGTATACATGCAAGAATTAATTTATAAATCTAATTGGTTTGCATATTCAATAGCCAAGTATATTTATTTTTATTCTTTGCTAAATGAAAGTATGTAGGTCGACACTTTTATTCTGGTGAATATATAAATCTTGTATGAGTCAATCTATCCAATCTTCTATTTTATATACTAATATGTATTTTTATTTTATAATTTTATTGAAGTTAAACATCTTGGAAGTGGCTTGATGTCTATATAGGGCTGGCAAAAATTCCTAGCATTAACTGAGTTTAAAGGATGCCTAGTTCAACTTTCCATGCCAAAATTTAATTCATTAAAAACCTAATTATTTCACATAGAAAATCAAGGGTTTTGGCAAAATATTAAGCATCTACATGGTAGTTTGAAAAACTTTTCTCTAATTATTCATTCTTGCTAACTCTCCTTCTCTCCTCTAAGCATCTTTTCTCTTTCTGTGCTATGCCCCGCCTTTTTTTATTTTCTTTTTTTTTCTGTTGTTGCAATTTTATTTTTCAAATACTTATGATAAATCTTTCCCTAAAATATCCTTACATAAGTAGGCATAGTCTTTTCCTTCTAAAAGATTTTTCTTTTTTCTTTTTTTTGTTTTTCTCATTATTTCATGTATTTATTCTTTTTTGTTTTTTTCTTAATTTTTAGACCATTCTCTATAATTTTTTTTTTTTTTTTTTTTTTGTTCTTTCCCTTTTCAAATGGTAATTTCTAATTTATTTATTTATAACATTAATTAAAAAAAATCATAATTTCACTAATTTAATTAGCATCCTCTTAATGTCATAGAATATTAATGATAATTTCATAAATTACTAATCTATATTAAAATATAATTATATTAATAACATTTCTACTAGCATTTAATGGTCAAACATGTTAATCAAGAAAAACAAGTTCCATTAACTATTTATCCTATACTAGCAAATCATGACAAACAACTATTTCATGCAAGCAAAAAATAATCTCATGTGCAAACCATTTATTATGCATTCAAATACGTGCTAGCTACTATGGTGTGTGTAGGGTTTTAGTTAGTTTCTCTATCATCCTCTGACATATCTATCTACATCACCCTCTTTGATGATGCTAACCCTCTATCACGCTCTAAGAGATGAGTTATCCTATGTCAACCTTATAACAAGTAGGTAGTTAGATCATTACATCATGATATACATACATCATAAAATATAACTAGATAATAAATCAACATATTCGTAATGTAAACATATACACTACAACTAACTCATATAAATGTAATCATGTAACCTAAAAAATATCCTACTATCCCATAACAACATATATCTCAAATCTTAGTCAAACATATAACCAAATCAAATGTGTCAACTATAACTATCCAAAGATAATCAAATAGTTTGCTTAGTGAGGAATCGAGATGTAACATCTTATGTGACATATATTAATATATATCATTCTAAAATGGTTTTCCTATGTGTATTTTATTATTGTTCTGCGCATAGTGAGTACTCTATTTGCTCAAATATGTTAACTATATAGTTTATACCAACTATTATAGTTTTAACAAGTCTACATTTTTTAGCATAAACAATCTTTACTTTGCTTATTAACGAATAGATTCAGTTTGACTTTCCACTTGTTATTTACTTTTATCACTTCTTTCATAAGTTATCCTTGTATTATCATGTTCTGAAGGGTTTTCCATTAACCTCTACTAACAATGGTGCGGTGAGAGTGATTTTTTTTTGAAACATGTTGAGATGGCTACTAGGGCAAAGAGATATAGAAAGATGGATATATTAAAGAATACATAATTTTGTAGAAGAAGAAGTGAAAATAATCAAGAAGACTCTGAAGGAAATTATTTAAGAGCATATCTATGGAGAAATTTATGAAATATTTTGGTATAAATTACTTAGGTTATTAATTGTGTAGTTATCTAGGTTGGAGTATTATTATCTTTAGCTAAGAAGGACATAATTTATAGCTTGGTCAGAAGAAAATATATAAAACCTAAAAAATCTAGATACTGATTGGACTCATGTAGTAAACTATTAGGTCAATACTACCATTGAAAATTATATCAAAGAGTTTACTATACAAGGATATTTGGATTTTGAAGTTGCACATGAATTGTTTGTCAGAGGAATCCTTAGAAAATTCTTTTAATGAATACCTACTCTGATGAATATATTGGTTGTGAAAAAGGCCATGGTGCCTACTCTTTGTAACATGGAGTAGTCAATTTTAACATTATGGGAATACATGTAATGTAGGAGTGAATGATGTAGAGCTGAGTAGAATAAATTAAACCTGAACCTAGAATATGGAAAACACAAAGAGTTAGAGTGAAAAGAAAATTTTGGGATTGGAAAGAGGACTAAAACAACAAAGATAGAATAAACTGAACAATCCAGATTTAAATACGAGTGGGAGTAGGAATAAAATAGAGTATGTTTAAGAGGGGAACCTAGAGAGAGGCTACACAAGATGTTAGAAGTGGAGAAGGTAGAAAGTATGCAGAGTAGGGAAGAGAAGGGCCCAAGAAGGAAGAATAAAAAAATGAGGATAGTGAGGATATGGAGTAGAGTAAAGAGGAAGAGGAAATTAAGATAATAGTAGAGTAGTTAGAGGATATAAGTAAATCATAGTAAGAGGAAACATATTATTTGGACTAGGGAAAGAATATTGTTTGAAATAAATTATGCATAATCACATAAATATCATAGGTTTAAGATCACAAATAAATAAGTTGAAGACATAGATCATTAATTTCCTAAGTACGCATCCCATGAGCTTAATTTGTCTTTAGTTAGAAGAACAAAAAGTGCAAAGGAAGGGACATGTATAAGCTAGTTTGAGTCATTTATGAATAAATTATTAAACTTAGTGTAGAGGCTAAGAAATTAATAGATAAGAAAAGGCTCGATTCACTTTCAAGGCTATTTTTAAGACATGTAAAAATTAGTGCGTAGAAGCATGTAGTCATAGTTACTAGTACACAACTTATAGTCATAGTTACTAGTGCATAAAAGTTGGTAGTAATTATAAGTGCACCAAATATGACATTGAAAGTAGGTTTTTTTATTATTTTGACATAATATGATGGGTCTATGGACCCAAAACAATATTTTTTAACCTAAAACATGAAATGAGAGGTTGAGGAAGTAAATTTTCAAGATGTAAAGAAGTGTGAATTCATAAGATCCTTAACAGGTTGAGCCTTGGAGTTTATTTATAAAAGGGATGTTAACACCCTAAATATTCAACAAGATAAAGAGAATCTAATTCTAGAATTTTCGATGAATAAGTGCTTGAGTTAAACCATTCAATATTTTATGGAGATTTGATATTAGAACAAAGAATCCATATAGGGCTATGATCACATATTTTCTAACATGATGAATAAGATTGATTTTACATAGAGGAAAAGGAAAAGGCTATTTGGTTTGTAGAAGGGTCATGATCCATAATTAGATTTTCCATTGTTTAATCCAAATTCTTGACTAAGGTTGATGCTTGAATAATTTCCCTATGAGTTGAACAAATTGAGAACTATGGAGATGCTCCATTAGCTGGATCCAAAGTTGAGGTGAAAATTGATGATTTTCTCAAGAGAGTAGATGAGATGCATGGAAGGGATATACATAAACTAGAATTATTGTGTAGAGAGTGTGTTCGAGAAGGGAATAATATGAATGATTGTCCTAAACTCAAAACATAATTCTTTGAAGTATGTATAATAGTAAGACACACAACATCAAAGTGTCATCTATTAAAATAGTACATTCAAAAAGTCTAGAGTTTACACTATAATTTTTGTAAATAGACCAATCACGATGAGAAGAGTTGTCAATATCAGTACAATCTAAAAGAAGATATCACTAAAAATGTTATAATCATAACAAAGCTTTTACTTATTATGAAGTAGGTAATTATAGGCCCAAAGGTGAAAGTGACTAGTGTGACACAAGGTGGTCATGGGTGGATTCCTTCATCACCTCAATATCAATCTTAGGGTCTAGCTGGATGGACACCATCATCTCTACAATATCAACATCAGTCCTTGTGGAATAATGCAAGTCCTTAACATCAACAGTCAAATTGGGCTTTGACATCACCTCAGTGGTAGTATGGTGGATATGATGCACAACAAACACAATAAGGAGGATTTGTTAGACAATAGTCACAATGTTAGTGATATAGATAATGGGTGAATATTTTCATCCACATGCTATAAAAACTTCCATCATGTGTTATATGCATCATGAGTGTAGGAGGGAAACTAAACATCGGGCATAGCTATAACAAGATTTTAACTAAACTTTTGTTTTTAAAGATGAAAATACAATAGTGCATAATGAATTGTAAAAATTGAAAACTTTTTTATGTTATGATTGGTTAGAAGATTTGGAAACTATGACAAACTCATCATTGCATTAAGAAGCAACTTGAGATTTGAATCTAGCGATTCATAACTACAAGGATAGTAAATAGGAGCATTCTCTTGTTAAAACTTGTAATAGAATTAAAAATGAGATGAAATAATCTAGTGATAGTAATGGGGATATAGATCTAGAAGGATTATTTGAACTAAAATGAGAAGCAAAGCTAACAATCAAAGTGCAAAACAAGAGGAAGAAATAATGCACATTATAAACATTATGGAAGAAAAAAGAGAATAAACTCTGTGAGAGTCACTACCCAACGAATATAACAAAGTAGATCAAGAACCATTGAATAATATTGAGGAAAATATTAGGACAAATTCTATGCCCAAGCTTTCAGATTTGGGAGACTATTGGGCTTAGAATGAGATTTTAGAGGCATTATAACCGTTAAGAGATTATCAGGGTGTATTTCTAACTAAGTTCATAGAATTTAAATGTGTAGATCCATTATTTGGGGAGATGCACATTGAATTGATAGAGTGCACCAAACCCATTAAAATTTTCTCATACAGATTAAATCCCAACATGAGGATGAAAGTGAAGGCTAAACTAGATCACATGTAAGAAGTAAGGATCATATATCTAATAAAAAAGGTATATTGGGTTAATCTCATGGTAGTGCAGTCTAAGAAGACTAGTAAGATTTAGGTATGTGGGGAGTATTATGTAATAAATTATGCTTTCATCAATGATATTTTTCCCATACCCTTCACAAATGAGGTTCTTGAATTAGTCACAAGCCATGAGGTATATTCATTCATAGATGTATTTAGTGGATACCATAAAATTCTCATCATAGAAAAAGACTAGGATAAAATAAATTTTGAAATGGAATGGTGTCTATTTGCATATAAGGTAATTCCATTTGGTCTTAAGAATGTTCCAATTATTTTTTCTAGGGACATGGTAATTGTGTTTAAAGATTTTATTCATAATTTTTTGGAGGTATATTTGGATGATTGGGTTATCTTATTTTTGTTAAAAGATCATTTGTTTAAGATGTGTTTAATGATAGAACATTATCAAGCCCTACACATTATGTTGAATCTAAATAAATGCTTATTTTTCACACCTTTTGGTGTTTTGTTAGGTAGTATCATATGTAGTGATGGAATCCTAGTTGACCAAGATAAAATTGTAATAATAATAGGGATTCACCTCCAACTAGTTCCATAGAGGTAAGTGCTGTCACTTGGATTTGCACCCTTTAAGGAGATAAAAAAGCTCTCCTTATCCAAGTGGCACAATGGAAACACCTCTAGGCTTGTGGGTAGTCTAAGGATGAGGTGAATCTCTAGATAGGGATAGTTCCCTTGATATACCACTTTGGATCATAATTGTACTTAAATTTGAAGGTGAAAATGGATAAAGATAACTAAAAGAAAGTTAACCTAAGGGAAGTGATACACAAAATATATTAATGAATTCTAACCATATGCATGTTACACTTGAAACCAAGAGACCGACCAAACATACACTCCTTTAATCTGCATCTTCTCACATCAATGTTACACTATGAGGTTATGAATGAATGTAAAAAGATAGAAGGCCTAGATAAGAGGCCTATGAGGGCACTAATAAATAGACTTGTTGGGTGAATATTTTGTCAGTCAGCTAACTGATGAGCAAAATAGGTCTTATCATCCACGTCAAGGGAGATTGGTCGGCCCAATGTGTAGCTTTACTACATCAGAGGTGGACAAATCTCTCCTCTCATCAAGGGGAGGTTCCCTATTAAATATGAAGGGATATATACTATAAATATAAGCAAAAAATAACACTCAGGGGTAGGGCAACACCATCCATCTCTCTTCTTTCAGAGATGATGCTCATAAACAAAGGAGAAAATCCTGGTGAAAATGCTGAAGGCACTTCTCTTCTTTTAGAAGTGATCTTGAAGCAAACAATAAGAGTTCTTTTAGGTAGTGACAAGAAACTAGTAAAAAGTGTAGTAACTAGTAGGATGAAATGGAACACAAAGTTTCCACCTCAACTGCCCAAAGAGTGAAATACAAAAGATAATGGGGGCACAAAGTCATCCCAGAATCCTCGACACAAAAAGAAACTAAAAACACACACTGAAGACAACTATAACAACACAAAGTATGAAAGTAACCGACTTCAGGACATCTTCCTTATCTCTTCCACTAGTTCTACCTATTAAATTAAATAAACAAGAATGCATCTAGAAGATAGACATAGGAGTAATCTCCTAAAATAACACAAGCTATAACAGCACAAAGTTTGCAAGTAACTTGATTTCTCATTATAATAAAATAATATGAACAATAATCTGAGCTCAAAGTCTTAGTATTCACCTTTTAATTTGGGTAGAGTTTTGCTTTTGTGATAAAAAAAATCTCCTTCCAATAATAAAAGAGATTACAATATATATCAACCAAGAAAGACTTGGCACTTTGTTTCATGGAATGGCCCATGCTGGGCATTCAATGCCTTGAATGCATTTTTAGTTCTATCAGGGGGGCCATGCTAGAATAGGGCAACTACCTTAACTGTGGCCTGTCATTTCATCTCAAACGTCTTCTCCTAGATCTAGATCATCTGGTGTCTACACAACTATTCATTTTGTCTTTACTCCAAGGGGGATAAACAAGCCATGTCTTCAATGTTTAAGGGCTAAAAAATCTACCTTGTAGACTGTTCCACCTACTGGAATAACTACTGTATATATATTTTGGCCTTTCCCTCTTTCTTGCTACAATTTAAGCCCTCGAGCTACTTTTTCCCCTTTCTGGTTCTTTTGGTTTCTCCTCTCAACAGTTCTTCCTTTCACCTTGAAGGTCTTTGAATGCCTTTGAAAGCATTCGGGTCCGCACTTAGGCTTACAAAGATCAACAAACACTTTATTGCCACAAATTTGATGTCTTTAGGTCCATCATCATTTGAAAGCTAATGACTAGTTGGTTGTCCTAAATTTGACAGCTGTAGGCCCATCATCCTCCTTAGCAATTCCTTTAGGTCTTTCTCACTTGCTTTGGCCACTTTTTGCTGATCTTAATAAGTGACACGTGGCATTTTTTGCTGTGAAACAGGTGAGGACACTTGGAAGCATCCACTATGAAATAGGTGAGGACACTTGGAAACATCTGCTTAACTTATAGAAGCTTTAGACATCTTTTGAGAGTCTTGTGGAAGATGACACATGGCAGCTTCCACTGAGCTTTAGAAATAATGTAGAAACATTTAGGACTCATTTGGATTCATGTGGATGCAGACACTTGTCATACTCTACTGAGTTATAATGGGACATGTGGCTCATTCCATTGCTTTTTAGAAACGAGTTGTAATGTGTCCCGGCATATGACACTTGGTAGCTTTCGCTCATTTTATCAACTCACCTGGGGCCCTATTGACACAGTGGATTGCACTCAGGGTAGGATGCCTAGCTCCCACCCTTCCACATGCAACAATGGAAACTCCCCTCTCGCCTGTGGGACTAGCGAAGCTGGAGGGGAGAGTCTCTATATAAGGGCTAACTCCCTCTGATGTATCTTTTAGGCCCTAGTTTCTCCTACTGCTAACAAATAAATGTAAAAAGGGGGGGTTGAAAAGAGAGAGAGAGAGATGCTGAAACAAAACCTAAACCTAAAAATAAAAAGGTGATACACCAAAATGATGACCCACTCAGCCTGAACATAAACTTTTCACCAAGAAGTGCCCATACACTTCATTTGATGTGGGAAAATCTTTTGTATCAGTGAGTCAGGGGTCTATATAGATACAGGGAGGAACTATCAAAGGTGTTCTGAGACACACTTTGGTAGCCTATTCACATGTGCCTATATTCCTGCTATAGAAAAGAAACTTCATAATGCGCTAGACATGATGGAATCGATCTGTGAGAAGCATAAAAGGAAATGACTTAACACAAAAAGAAAACATAGACATGTGCTTGAGTGCAAGCTCAAATAGAGGTAAAAATGCTAAGTCTTGATTCAAGGTAAAATTTGGTAGAGTTCTGCCTTACAAGCCCGAGAGATTTTTAGGTAGAGTTTTGCCTTAAGGCTAAGAGATGGATCTTTCTCAAATGAGAATTTTTACAATATATAGAAAAGAGAAGAGAACTTGGCACTTTCTGGAAAAGACTTTTTGCACTCTTTTTGCAAGCCAGTCTATGTGCGCTCTGAGCCTTGGGAAGAGGATACTATTTGATTGTCAGCTCCTGCTTTGAATTTGGGATTTCAACATTAATATGAAAGCACGAGTCACACCTCTTTTTTGTGAACAAACTACTCCCTTCAAGACATTTACATGGATTGTCTGCTTATAAATGCAAAATGGAGAAGATAGGTTGTGCCATTTACTATTTACACCATTTGGTGACCATCTAGCAATAACTTGCCTCTCCTTTGCCACTTGGATTACTTTGTCTTTTCCTGCACTTTGTCTTCTTCCTTGCTTTGTCTCTTTCTGGCTCCTTCAGCCCTCAGGGGCTATCTTTAGCGGGTCACTACATTCCTTGGGCTCTTCCTGCTTGCCTTGGCCACTTTCCATTGATTTCAAATAAGTGACACATGGCACATTCCACTGTGAAATGGGCATGACACATGGTAGCATCTACTTGACTCATAGAAGATTTAGGCATCCTTTAAAGGTCCTGTGAAAGAGGACACTTGGCAAATTTTTCTTCTTCTAGAGAAAACATGTTAAAGCCCTGCGCGATTGCCACTTGGTGCCCTCCACACTCTAGCTTTTCTAGTGTAAAATTGATGTTCGTGGGCTTGTCATTGCGTTTGAATTTCCAACGGCTAGTTCACCGTGGTTGACTTTGACATCCTCAGGCCCGTCACCCCTTGGACCCTCTTCGACCTTTCCTACAGACTTCTTGTTTCAACCTTTTCTATGGAATTATTTTGTTGATCCTTCTTGAAGGGGAAGTGACCCTTCGACTTCTTGAGAAAAGTCCTTTTCCTCAACAAGAGCCCTCTGCAAGGGCACATACCCTTCGAGTGGGTTTCCTACTTCGGGTTGGTTTCTCCTTTGGGCTTTTTACCCATGGACTTTTTCTGTGGACAATTTTCCCATGGACAAAAAGTCTGAAAGAATTGCCTTGTCACTTTTTCAGAGTTCTTCCCTAGGCTTTTTTGGCTTGCAGCTTCTTTTCTGAATTTCTTCGGACTTTTTGTCCAAAGGAATTCCTTTAGACAAAAAGTCTAAAGAAATTATTCTTCTTGCCTTTATCTTTTTTGCGCATTTTGATTTCCTTCAGCTGCCTTCAAAGTGCCCTTCCAAATTCCTTTAGACTTTTTGTTTGAAGGAATTCCTTCAGACAAAAAGTCTGAAGGATTTCTTCCTTGTCTCCTTCGATTGGCCTTAAAAGTGCCCTTCAAGATTCTTGAAATCGACCCTTATGAAGGGTGCTTTTGCCAACCAAGTGCCCTCCATAAGGGCACTTGTCCTTCGGGAGGCTCTCTTGAATTTTGCATTGAACTGCTCCTTTGAACCAAGCATTGAACCAACCGTTGAACCAAGCTTTGAACCAAGCCAATGAACCCTTTGATTGAACCAAAAGCCATTGAACCATTTGATGAACCGACTAAGTGAGCCAAAGCATTGAACCAAGCCTATGAACTGAAGCATTTGAACCAGTTCAATGGTTCAAATGGTTGTTGAACCAAGGCATGAACCAAGCTTTGAATCGAACATTGAACCAAGCTTTGAACCAAGGCATTGAACCAAAGCGTTGAACTGGTTTGATGGTTCAATGGTTCAAAGATGCTAACTCTTTGAAAGATCATGTCATTGAACCACTCTTCCAACCTTAATAAAAAGTGTATTTGAACCATTTTAGCGCTCTTTCCTTATGAATTTCTTCAGACAAGAGTTTGAAGACGATTTGTAAAACCTTGCACTCTCTAAACTGGTTCTTCATCTGCCAAAAGACTACACCTACAGAGTTCATAGAAGTCCCTATGGAGTCCGTAGAAAACCTATAGAGTCTATAGAAAACTTCACTACTAAGTCCATAGAAATCCAAGCTCTACAGAGTCCATAGAAATGGACCTGTAGAGTCCGTAGAAAACTTGTAGAGTCTGTAGAAACTAGACCTGCAGAGTCCATAAAAATAGACCTGCAGAGTTCGTAGAAAATCTTATGGAGTCCGTAGAAATTTCCAGACTTGTGAAAGATCAAGAAATGAACTAGCTCAGAACAGTAGAAAAAAAAGGGGACCAACTTTTTGGCCTATTGGGCAAAAAAAATGGTCAACATGCCCACCACAGTCCTTGCTCAATAATGAAACCAAAGGAAGAAACTGTGACCATTGACACTTGTCGATTTCCATTGAGATTTTCAAGGGACACATTGTGACTTCTACTGCATTTAGAAAAACATATTAAAACCTTCCACCATTGCCACTTGGCAACCTTTGTGGAACTTTGAGAGAAGCTTATTGAAAAAAGCTTTGACGCTTATAAAAAACTCGAAACATGGATGCAAACACTTGTCATGCTCCATTGAGTTTAGCAACTCACCTGGGGCCCACCACAGTCCTTATGAAATGAAACTTGAAACTATAGATGTTGACACTTTTTGTGCTCTACCAAGTTTTACAAGGGACACGTGGCGCATTTTGCTATTTTTAGAAACAAATTATAATGTGTCCCGACAGATGACACTTGGTAGCTTTCGCTCTCGAGCTTTTTTCTTTTGGGCACTCTTTTGAACTGTTAAGCCATGAAGCAATTGAACTTTATGAAATTTGACAAAGCACTTGACTCTTTGAAGCTTGCCGATGATGTTGAACCTTGAACCCATTGAAACCTTGACTGAAAAAGCTTGAAAAATGAGGAATTTGAAATCTCAAAACATATTTTGAGAAGGGAAGAGATTATTTTGGTCTATTGAACCAAAATAGTTCACATGTTGTCCCAAAAATGAATGATATTTTTGGGGAGAATAAGACTAACTCACTCAATCCTTGAAATTTTCTAGAACACTTCACATTCCTTGCAAGAAGAAGCTTTCCAACTATAAATAGTATGTAAGAATAAGACAACATGCTAAGGAATCCATAGTTTTCACTAAGTAAGATTCATCATCTAAGTAAAAAACACTTATGAATAATAATTAATACATAAAAAATTAGTATTCTTATTGATCAAAATATATACAAATGAGTAGGGCTTTGCCATACTCAGGTGGAACCTCCATTACAATGGCTAAAATGGCTAGTTTTTATAGAAATTGAGAGAGAGGAGAAGAGAGAAGTCCAAGGGTCATAAGAACAATTTTCAAGATGAGAGAATTAGTTATTTATGCATGAGAAGAGGATATGGGATGAACCATGCAAGGTCAATAATCCCAAATGTCCATACAAGTCATAAACTTCATGAAAAGTGGCATGAAACTCCTTGTGTTGGCTCAGAAAAACTACCTTCATGATTATCCCTATTTTAATGCCTAAAAAATAACTATGACTAGGTCTAATTATTGTAAATAAGGGGAAGGTTATTATTCATGTCTTTTCATGCATTGGTTGTAGGCCTAGTGATCTGAAATCATCCCAAATTGAGCTATCATTATCTCCTGTCAAGAAAACTCCTCTTCTATGCACCCTATACGCTTGGCCTCAAAATTGGAATCAATTTCTCATGAAAATCCATGGGAGGGAGTGGATTACACTTTTCAAGACCCTATATGGCCTTATAATCATTAGGGGCACCTTAAATTTAGCTCACTTAAAGTTTTCCACCCTTCTCACTAGCTTGTCCAATATGCCAGTTTTGACTGGCTGAGATGAGAACCCCTGTTGAGGTACCTAAGAGTTATTTTTAGGAATTAAATTAATATGGGTAGTTATCAAAATTCTTAATATTTATCCCAATGTTTGTTTCATCTTTAGAATCATCCTAGAACCTACACAACATAAAAAATGGTAAAAAATAATCTATTTCTCACCCCATATGTATAATCATACATCCAAAAAGAATAGGAGGGATACAAAGTTAATCCTATACAACTTAAAATAGGTTTCATAGCTAGAATATGCCATTATAATTCATCTCCAGCTTCATTTCTCTAGACTGGTCCTTGAAAGGGTTTTGAAGGGTTTTAGACCCATTTGACCTCTTAAGTTTTGTTCATAAAGTTTTAACATTAGATTTGTAGAAAATTCCCATTAATGTGGTGTTTAGGACCCATAATAACTTTTCCAAACTCATTTGGCCTCCATTCAATGCCTCATGAAAGATATGAGCACTTGAAACTCTCCTATTGAACTTGTTTTCCTCTTTTTCTGCAGGTCTGAGTTAGTTTTGAGCCAAAAATGGCTCTCTTAGGGTTTTATTTGACCCAAAAAAGATTTTTCACCTATATATCCACCCTAAAAACATATTTTTAACCATGGGGATGTTCATATTGTTTTATAATTGTAAGTGACTTCCCCTTTTGGCCTTAGGCTTGAACCTTGCCTAATAGGCCTGACTATACCCTAGAGTTTAAAATGACTATTGATGGTTTTCCTTAAATTATAATAGTTTTAAAACACTTGTATTCATCCCATACACATTTTAAAATAGTATATAAGTCATTTCAAAGACTAGAAATGAAGATGACTTCCTCATCTAGCACTAGGTTTCACCATTCCTCACAACCCTGACTGCAACCCTTATGGTTTAGACCATTCCATTGAGATTAAACCTTTATATCTTGGTTATTCATGTTTATATAAGTTTAATAAATCTTTTCAAACCTTATTTAAAGGTTTATATTTTTCTTGGATTCACCTTATCACCTATTTCCTCCAAAACTTGTCAGTTGCACATGAGGGGAGTGCCCTCTATCTGCGACAAAATATAGGGCACTCCCCTATATTCCCAGACAAAATTAAATATTTAAAAGAATCCTAAAGTCATGGAGGCTATATTAATAGATATTTATCTTTTTTTATTAATCCTAGACCCTCCAAAATCCTCTAATTCCCAAGCAGACTCCTTGAGAGCAGACTGTGTAGGGTTTGTATTGTGGACTGGGTATTGCTTTTGAAAGGTTTTTTTTATGATTGATTTCTATTGTCAGGGGTCCATAAATATTTTCATGAATTATATTGAGTTTTAATAATTACCATCATCACTAAAACCTTCCATATATACTCTTCACACACCTTAAACTCTCAAATAACATGCATCTTCTAATTGTGTTTTTTGTTAGGAAAGATCCCTACCTATAGGTTGTTATGCACGTTTGGACTCTAGATGTTAGTGAATAAAGACTTTATTTGGAGATTATAGGTTAATTTTCAATGATTTTAACCTTTGTATCATGTTATGCAGTGCTAACACTAAGAATATTCACTCTTTAAGCTCACTGCCTTACTAAGACAACCTACCTTAATGACCCTTGTAGGTGTACTTTAGCTTTAACTGAGCCTAGTCATAATGTTTTTAAGACTTAAATGAATCCATTTAAGTTAAAAGGTAAAATTTTATGCTTTAATACAACTTGGAAGCATAGAAACACCAATTGGACACCACCTATCAGCCCACTATCAACCTACCTTGCTGTAGGTGTGTATTAAGGTTATTGTATGGACTGAAGTGCATATGAGGTTCTAAACATAGCTTATGAACTTTATTGATGGTATATTAGGTCAAAAATTGCCTTTTCAGCTATTATAAAACCTCTAATCATGGAGACAAAAGTCTAGTTTGCAACCTTGATGAATAAAGGTCTTTCGAAGCTCAGATCTGTAGGTAATCACTGTCTGAGAATAATGGTTCAAAGAGCATCTTCAGGCTTCCTAGTAAGAAATCCATAGGGAAAAACCACCTTATTATTTTTAAAATATGTGATCCTATCATAGGGAAACAAGGAAAGGGAATTTAGAATTTTCAAAACTACTTATAACATCTTAAAAATATATTCATAGAATGGCCTGAACCTTTATTTTGCCTTTTTAGGGACTTGATCCTAAAACTCAGTCTTTGACTCCTTGAATATGGTTTTCAATTATATATTGTCAACTCATCATTCCAAGTGGATCCATCATGATAAAAAAACACATGTAATTAACTCAAGGAAGTCTCCATCACCAATTTTATCACTTCAAAATGGTTCTTTTTCTCTCTATTAGATGATGTTGATTTTTTGTATATGCAAGAAATGAATGTAAGATGGACAATTAGAAAGAAAATATTCTCTTGTGATTAATTTAGGAATTATACAAGGTATACAATGGATTCTTCTCAAATTCAAAGACCTCAACTCAGTAATAAAACTCATTTTCACTTGTAATCCCTCATGAGGACACTTGTAAATGCACAGTAATGGCTGAACGTGTAATTATGAGGATGTAGTGGAAAACAAGCATTGTATTGACCTCATGACCAACATCTATTATCTCTCAAAGGAACAAAAAATATATCATGGTCTGAATAACTTGAAGAAAGCTTCTATATCACATTTCAATTCTTGAAAACTCTTGCATGCACCTTGCAAGGTATGCAAACAGACTGTGTCTAAATGTGTATAATGAGTGAAATTCATGGAATGTTTCTTTGGAGGATAAGAGAAAAAGGTGATGGAAATGATATGAATTTAAAAACATTATAGTGAACTTATCCCCACCTTATTAAACTATTACCAAAGCATGAAGGTACTGCAAATAGTAGAAACCTACCCACCACACAAAATGACTTATCTTGCAACCTTGATGCACTTGACTTATAAAAACACCATGAAACATGAAACCAAGTATAGGGATAATTATATGAGGAATTAAAAATGATATAGAACCAATATTAGTAATTATTTCATACATAATTTCTCAAACCAAGGAAAAACCTATAAGGCGCATGAAACTATTATTAGAAAAGTATAGTCAACTTCATGAGGATGGTTCATGAAGCACAGAACACCATTAATATGCAAGATAACATAAAATGGAATATGAATAAGTGTATAATACACCCACACTATTATTTTTCCTAAAACCTCTTATGCTGACTGTACCAAGTGCAAACCTGCAGGTCACTTCTATTTTCCAATAAGGGTGAAAAAGGAGTAGAATGGTTTTGGGCCAAAAATGGCACTTCCAAAGCAAAAAAAAAACATGGAACTAATCTTTAGGAAGTTAAAGAGGCATTATGTGATCCTTTCCCATGTGGTACACTTCTCAAGGATCTGTATAAGTGCCAAACTTCTTCTTTTATAAAAAACACCACCATTTTTTTGAGGAACCTGCCACTTTTTATTTGGTTTTAATTACATAAGACTTAAGTGGACACATGGGGAATGACATCACATTTTATAACCTTCACACTTCCTAATAAATCTGTACAAGTAATTAAATATACCCTTTTTGACCTCAAAATGACCAAAATATGATATAAGGGCTAAAATAACTAATGACCAAGACTCGTATAACATGAAATGACATTAATTAACTTATAAAACACCTTGGAATAAAATATTAAACCCCTTATAGACATTTAAATTAAATTTTTTACCTATAGGTACCCCAATTTGAGTTAAAAGTCAAATTTGGTCAACAGTAAGAACCTTTCTAGGTCACACAAGATATTATAGGAAGTTCATCAAGGGATACACAACCATCTCAGCATCATTGGAAAAGTTATTACACAAAGATACAAAGTTTGAATGGACACCAAAATGTTAAACAACATTTATTTAAAATTAAACAAAGGTTAGTAATAACTCTTATCTTAGTTTTTATAGATTAGAAGAAGCTATTCCATGTACATGTGGATTATTCAAGTATTGTAGTAGTTGCTATCTTAGCATAGCCAGGGGATGGTGGGTTAGATCATCCTATACACTTTACAAGTAGGAAATTATTAGCTGTAGATAAAAATTACATGACCATAAAAATAAAAGCCCTAGAAATGGTGTTTGATTTACAAAAGTTTAGGCATTATCTTTTGGTCACAATATTTGAGATTTTTATAGATCACCAGGCCTTGCAACACTTGGTTAACAAGCCTATGCTGGGTGAAAATATGTCTAGGTAGCTGATGCTATTTCAAGAATTCTAATTCATGATCAATGTGAATATGGGAAGAGAGAATGTAGCACTTGATCTTTTGAGTAGGATTCAAAATAGAGAACTAGAAGAGATGCAAGATGAATCCCCAGATACATATTTACTCAGTTCCTCTATGATACTTGACAATATGGAGGACATTAAAAACTTCCTAGAACAAGGAATTTTTTATACATACTATGTTTAAAGGGATACAAGTAAAATGGTTGTGTGAGTAATTTCTTATAGCCTCATCAATGTATTCTTGTATAAGATCAAGAAAGATGACATACTATTTATAGTAGCCTTAGACCATGAGTGACTAGAACTCCTTCAGGAAACACATCAAGGAGTCATAGGAGGCTATTTTTTAGGAGAAGTCGCTATGAGAAATATATTACAAAGTCATGTTTGGTGGCCAATTTTTTTTCAAGATGCTCATAGGGTGGCAAAACACTATGATGTTTTCCAAAGAATGAGAAAATTAAATCACTAAGATGAGATGCCCTTGCTTCCAATGTTAGCAGAGCAACCTTTTGAACAATAGGGCATTGATTTTGTAGGGCCATAACTCCTTCAAGTAAATGCAATCATACACAATATACCATTACTATTATGACCTAACACACACACCCCCATTTTTTAAAATTTTAATTGGGACCCACTATTGTTTGAATATCATTATTCAAGGTCCTCTAAACCCTAGACACCCATGACACTAGTTTTAATTTTGATTTAAGTCTAAGGTTATCTTAAAAGTCTAAATTTATAGAGTCCATAATTATGAATATCAAATCTTGAACATTGATTTTGATCTATATTAAAACTTGGGTTTTCATGATTGAATTTATGATTTGTTTAGACTAACGAAACTAATATGTCTTGTCCTAGTGTTCTTATGTTTTTCATATATTTGTAGGACTATTGGAAAATAATTACAAATAATTCACTATCCGGCCCTACTTTATTTATCTAAGATCAAGATAGGTGGTGTTCTTACATTAACTAGAGCTCTCCAACTTTATATAAAATTCTAAGTGTTCAAAGTCTTTGAGCTCTAATAACTTGCCACATGGCATAATTATTTGTACATTGAACAATATAAGTTCAAAATGAAGTTAATGGCTTAATAGTTTTGAGGTTTTGAGCTCCAATAACTTGACAAGTGGTAGAATTACATTAACCCAAAATCTAGGAAGGATTAAATAGAGTCTAATGGCTTTAAGGCCCCATAGTCTAATGGTCTCAAGGTTCCAAGCTCCAATAACTTGATGGTCGGCACATTTTCATCAACTTGGAGCTTTAGAGAATAAATATCAAGTTAATGGATTAATGGGCCTATGGCTCTGAGTCTCTAGTCTCTAAGGCTCTGAGATCATACCATGTATTGACATATTATTAACCTAGAATATTCACAGGGACGTACACAATTCAAAAGGTTTAAACAATTAAATCCCCAAGCCTCTAAGTTCTCGTATTCCTAAGATTTATCCATGTGGCGCAATCACATTAACTCGCAACCCTGAAACATACAAATCAAGCTTATAAATCTAAAATCCTAAGTAAGTAAGAAATAGACAAGTATCACAATCCAAGAGATGCATGGCCAAAGTACACATAAAGAAGTTCAATGGAAAAAAAAAGAAGCAAGTAAAATAATAAATTGACACCTATCTCAAACAAGATGATTGGACATACAAGATCAATGGAAAGTTCCCACATGATAGCCAAACAAACCTACCAAAATTGATTGACAAAATTAAATTTAAACAGAAATGAAATCAAAATCTATTATTCTCATTTAAGTTGCACAAATTGAGTATTCAAGGCATATAATCTAGGTAATATATATAAAATTTAAGCAAAAATAAAGTCACTCTACCATTAATCTATGAGTGAACATTGCAATTTCAAGATTTCCTATGACCAAAAGCCCTAACTTCTTCAACAAACCTATAAGATCATTTAGACTAGTTTGTGAAATAACTACATAGTTTAGATTACTGAAATGGCTTATTCTTCAAAACCATCATGTATTTAGACCCTTATGAATATTCTTATGCTAGAAATAATGAATATATAAACACCTTAGCTGATAAAAGTTCTCTCAATTTCAAGTTTCCAAATTAATCAACACTCTAGAATGTAATAGAGTCTATGGCACCATACTCTACACAAGACCATTTGTCCTAGGATGAGAAGCAATACATTGGTAACCTACTACCAATCAAAACTATGGGGCTTCATCAAGTAATAACAAAACCACAGGTAATGCCATCTATTAACTTACTATATGATTTATTCTTATGGTACTTGATTTAGAGATTGTATACACCTTAGAAATGGGAATAATACACTCACATATATTTATTAAAGTGCATTCAAAAGGTACCTTAGGCTCCCAACACCTAAGGTAGTCTATAACCAAGTCTTAGCCAATGTTTAGCTCGAGCACAACACCGTAGAGGAAAAAATGAAATAATGGCTAGTTAAAGGCCAAAGATTGAATCCCAAGGGGATCATCTCTTCCAACTATATCATCAAATTTAGGTCAAGGATTAAGATAACCATGTCCCTTTTAAACAGACTATATGGTTTTCCCACATTACTTATGTACAAGTGGAATGAGTCACATTGTTGGACATTCTCCTAACTTCAAACAATATTATTACCTTGGGAGAGATTGTAAGCCTTAGACTAAAGGTTTAGATGTTTCAAAATTAGTAAATCCCAATAGATGGAAATTTATATATGATGTCATATTTACTTGATGCAATCCTTGACATAATTCAAAAAACACATGGAGAATTATGACAACCATCAACAAAGTATGTGGATAATAGGATTTGTGAAGATTATTATTTCATGTTTATCTACATATTCAGGAATGAAATCAAAAGGATTTGTGAGGAAATATCTCCTCAAGTATACCAGGTCATTCATGGCACTCAGATGCCTAGGCTATCTGAGAACTTAAAAAGAAGCATAGAAAAATGGGGGGATTATGTTAGGGTGATTAGCTCACCATTTTAAATAAATGAGTAATGTTTAATTACTCATATTTTTTTGTAATTGTTATAGTTATTTACCTTAGATAGTTTATTGGGTTAATTAGGTTAGTTAATATTAAATATATTTTAATCATGGTATTTTATTACTCCCATATAATATTTGGGAGATATTCAGTGTACTTAGTTTTATCTCTCCTATTTTTTAGGAGCTATTATGAGCTTGTATTCCTATTTAAATATGCAACTCAACTATATAATAATCGATTGAATTCAATATAATTTGATTCATCCTCAATATCTAGTATCAGAGCTTCATAGATCTCTAAACTTGTATAAGAGGAGAATCCAAAGCTCTCTCAAAATTTAAAGAGCTTCATTATGTGAGGAGAATCCTGTGCACTCCCACACCAAAGCCAGAAGTACCCAGAAGATGCAAATAAAAAAGTAGTACAAAGTTTTTAATTTTTTTAGTAGATTACGTGAAGCTTGAATATCTCACATCCAACATACCAAGTGTAGGAGATCGGCTTGGGAGGATTGATGGCATATAAGAAGATTGGTGTTAAAAAAATCATTTACAACATCCATTCTAATAGTAATTTATTTATATTAATAACTAATATCTGATATCTGAAAGTAAAGCTAAATGCCACAGTGAGCATTGAGCCGTGGGTGTGGCAAGCTGGGTGCAGTGGAAGCCGTTGACAAAATCTACGTTGGAGACTAGGCATTGGATGTCTAGTATATAAAAAGAACCTATGCGCAAACAAAAAAAAGAACGTGTAAAATACATCTGTGAGTATTGGCATTTCAAAGGAGCAACTGAATGTCATCTTAGAATCTTAGCATTTTTAAAAAGGAGAAGGTTGGCATTTAAAATAAATACAAAGGCAATATCTGGTTGGCGTAATAAGGAGCTGTAGAAAAAGGTTGACATTTATCTATTTTTTTAGTTTACAAATTTTAATTCTGCACTTTATAAGTCTTTTCTTGAGCACCCAACTACTTTTAAATCCACAAACCATTGCTTAAATACTCTATTTGCTATAAACATTCCAAACACCACCTATTATATTCCCAAAACCACTTTTTTATTTCTCAAAACTGCTTAAAAATAATTCTTTTGCTGTAATTTTTCAAAAAACCACCTATTGAGAAATCCGTGGTATTAGGTGGGAATGTGGTTTTAAAAAAATAGAATTATAAGTCTTTATACATA
The DNA here is from genome assembly GCA_037957365.1 of Torreya grandis. Classification (NCBI taxonomy): domain Eukaryota; kingdom Viridiplantae; phylum Streptophyta; class Pinopsida; order Cupressales; family Taxaceae; genus Torreya; species Torreya grandis. The sequence continues at coordinate 2,934,370 of JARHVA010001818.1, forward strand.
AATTTGTCCTCTTACAATATTGAAATGATGCATAGGCAAGTTGGTGAGAATAATTTTCGGTAGAGGATAGGTGGAAGGTTCAAATCCCCTAAAGTATATTTTTGGTGAAAAATTTAGCAAGACCTCCAAATTCAACAAACTGCTAAATTTAGTTATAACTAGCTAAATTAGCAATAAAATTACCAAAAAAAATAAATTTAAAAAAAAAATAGAAGGAAAAATTAAAAAAAAATTGCCAAAAAGAGGCCAAAGAGCCCAACAATGAAAAAAAAGTGAATTTTCATTTTTTACAAAGCATTGTAAATTTCTTTTTTATTACAAAAAATTATAATTATATTGCACAAAATCACGAGTTTTTAAACTTGAAGTAGTATTTGGTTAAATCTATGCCTCTAATTCATGTTTATGGGTAATGCTATCATGCTTGAATTACTGCATACACAAACTAACATAGCTACAACAACATCTGGGCATCATCCCTTTAAATCATCAGGGAGAAATAAGACACATTTACCCATAGTCTTCCCCTCATTTATTCGTTCATTACAATCGAAGGGCATAAATCTTGACAAACATAATTTTTAATTATATAACAAGGTTATGTGTGCGTATATAGAAATCCATCTAAGTAGGTGCTAGTGATTAGATGAACCCTTTTCAATACTATCTAGGTAACAAGTATTAGATTATTTCTAGTACATTTATGCCTCTTTTTCATACTGTTGTGTATACAGAAAGGGCAAACTTTTTCTCTGTATTGATATGTATAAAGGAAAGGTACATATAAATAAAAAATTGGTATATCATTTTGATGGTATATAGAAAGGGAGACCTATATACCTGCAGTAATAAAGAACCAATCCATCACCTGTAGTCTTGATAATGGATGCACAGGGTCTAAAATTATTTCTATTGAATTCATAGTTACTCAAAGGTGACAACTACTCTGATTGGAAGATAAAGCTTAAAACTCAACTAAAGTTTGAATAAATTTGATCTGTAGTAGATGTCTCATATACCTGACATGCAATAGATGTTAATCAACAACACAAATTTGACAAAGTCAATTAGAAGGCTAAGTTGATAATCAAGTTTGGAGTATCGGATGAAGTCCAACCATACATACGTGAAGCCAAAATATCTAAGGAAGCTTGGGACAAGCTCCAAACTATATATGAAACCAAAAATAAGAGCACAATTTTGTATTTTCAATGTCAACTCTACTCTCTCAAATTGAGATCAAGAGAAATAATGGAGTCCTTTTTAAGACATAACGTTGAGGGCATCACTTCAATCCTTGGGTGAGATAATTTTAGATGACTCTCTTGTACTTATTGTCTTGAGAGCACTGCCACCCTCATACAAGATTTTTGTGACCACTTGACTGTCATAGAATATAAACCAAGTTTTAAAAAATTGGTAAATATTTGCAACAGGAAGAGTCATTCAATACTCATGACAAACAAGAAGAACATGTACTAAATTCTTATCATTAGAAAGAAAAGAAACCAGTAAAATCTTCTTCAAAACATAATTCAAGGCATAATTTACAAGGAGGAAAGTCACAAAAATAATGTCTCATTTATGGTCATTAGAGACATGATCTAAAATATTGTTGGTACAATACCTTCAAAAAAGGATCTTCTAGTGGTCAGAAGTTCACTAACCAACAATCATCACCTATCTCTTTCAGTAAGCCGCAAGGACACAAAAAGGGGACATGGTAGAAGAAATTAAAGAAACAAGGAAATATTGTTGAACAAGAAGAAAATGATGAGGAAGATGACTACCTGTACTTTGTAGATACCCATGATGAATCTACATCACAAAGTGACATATGGTATGTTGACTTGGGTGCAACCTGACACATGACAGGTAGAAAAGATTGGGGTTTTACTTTGAAGGACACATCTAATAAAAATCATGTTTCTTTGGGTGATGATACCTCATATAGTGTGCAAAGAATTGAAAACATTGCCTTACCCCTAGGCATGCAAACATGTAAAATCACAGATATTTTTTATGTACCTAGATTAACCAAAAATTTATTATCAATAAGTCAACTCTTAGACCACAATTTGAAGATTGACTTTGACTATAAAGGTGGAAAAAAATTGTGTTTGATTAGAGACAAATCTAGAAACTCTAAAATTATTGCACGACCATCCAATGTGAACTATATGTTTCAAATTGATTTTATTTAGAAAAATAATCAAGCACTCATAGAAAAGGTCACATACTCAACACAACTGCAACACAAAAGATTTGGTCACATCAATTTTTGATATCTTGACACACTTCACCATAAAAAACATGGTAAGAGGCTTACCACCTCTTAAAAAGGGTACAAACAAATGTTATGATTTCTTAGTAGGAAAGCAACATCGAGTTATATTTAAGAAAAGTACCTATAGATCTAATGTTAAAATTGATCTGGTTCACATAGATCTATGTAGACCAATGACACCTAACCATGTTAGATTTAAGTACTTCATGATTTTTTTTGATGATTGTTCTATAAAAATGTGGGTCTACTATCTCAAAATAAAGGATCAAGATTTTGAAACTCTCAATAAGTTCAAAGTGGCTATTGAAATAGAATATGGTCACAAAATAAACGCCCTTCACACATATCATAGGGGGGAAGTCACCGATAATGTGTTTAAACATTTTTTGTAAGCAAACGACATTCATCATCAAATGACACATCTGCTTACACCACAAAAAAATATAGTTGTTAAATGGAGGAATCATACTATTGTAGAAATGGTATGATATATGATACATGATTCATGCTTGACAAAGGCATTTTAGGTAGAAGCTGCCAAAACTATAGTATATCTACTCAATAGAGTACCCACTATAGCTCTTGATGGATTAACTCCACATGAAGCTTGGTCAGGTAAAAATCCATCTATAACACATCTTCAAGTTTTTGGATGTCAAATAAGTATGCACATTCCCAAAATAGAATGAACTAAGCTTGATATGAAAGTCAAAACATATGCGTTCTTAGGGTACAATGAAAAAGCACTTGCCTATAGACTCATGGATCAAAAAACTAGACAAATCTACACCAATAGGGATGTTGAATTCTTAAAAAGAAGAAGTAGAAGATCCTTCTACAAGTGCACCTGATAAAAAATTTAGTCCCATAACAAATATAGAAAATGGTAATCTCCCAAATGAATACAATAAGAACACATCCACCACCCACAAGAACTACTCAACATATGCCTAAATGGTATACAAATACTCTCAAAAATGCAAAATTGGATGGTGTTCCAAACACATCCACCACTGGACCAAGGACTCATAGTATGGCTCGTGGTGAGGTTAATTTGGCCTTAATGAGTATATTTATTTAATCTGTCAAGCCATCTACAATTCAAGAAGCCCTATAGTTGAAACCTTGGAAAGATGCTATGGATATAAAATATAATTCACTAATGAAAAATAAAACATGACAGTTTGTAGATATTCCACTAGGGAAGAAGCCAATCAGATGCAAATGGATCTTCAAAATGAAGTACAAAGAATATGGTAGTCTCGACAAGCACAAGGCAAGACTAGTTGTGAAGGGGTCTACTCAAAATGAAGGCATTGACTATGAGGAAACATTTGCTCCCATAACAAAGATAAAAACTATTAAAATGATTTTTGCTCTAGTTGTATAGTTTGGTTGGAAAGTCCATTAAATGGACATGAAAAGTTCTTTCCTTAATGGGGACTTACAAGAAGAAGTTTACATGACTTAACCAAAATTTTTTGACAAATCTAAAAAAGAATATAAAGTTTTTAGACTTGTCAAATCACTATATGGTCTTAAATATGCTCCCAAGGCATGACATATCAAGATTGATGAACATCTCTTGAAACATGGATTCAAAATGAGTCTATATGATCTGAATCTCTACCTCAAATAGCAAGGGGGGAGATAGTGATTATAGTTGTATATGTCAATGATTTATTCATTACTAGTAGTTTAGTGAAGTTGATTGAATCAACAAATAAAGATCTAAATTAATCATTCGACATGATAGATCTTAGGATTTTGCACTAGTATATTGGCTTAGAAATTTGGTAGAGAGAAAATCACATTTTTGATTTTAGGTCAAATATGCCAAGACAATGCTCAAGAAATTTTAAATGATGGATATCAAACCATTTACCACACCTATGGAGACAAAGCTTCAGTTGTTATCAGAACGAGCTTCAAAAATGCTGATCCAAATAAATGCACTAATTCAATATGTAATGTAAGACATGTATTGTAAAAGATAATACAAATCAAACACACACAACTACAAGAATGAAATCAAAGATAAATAATGGCACCAAGACATGAATGCTCCAAATAATCTACATAAATACTGCATTACACTACATTATAAATATGAAGGGAGAGAGGTGCATATATAGGTTGGAGAGGGAAAGATCCCGTATATTCTAGTGAATTTGGGACTAATCTTCTCAAGTAACCCAAAATGACCTCTAGATCCCTAAGCAAGATAATAAAACCATGTAGGCAAAATGTAGTGGGAAAAAATGCCTACACCAACACCCCCCATAAGTGTAGCTTAGGTGGGCAATGATGTAAAAATAGATCCCAAAAATAAAGCCTGATAAGGTACCTATGTAGAATGCAATTCCCTCCCAAAAGAGAAGTATCCCCTCCCATAAAAGAGAGTACTCCCCCCAAAAATAGAGAGAAAATTAAAGGAGCTAAGAATCCCCCTCAAAAGATGAGATCCTCTTGTAGTGATAGTATATGCCTGACACTGAATGTTGAAGATGATCCAATTACGTTGAAAAAAATTCCTCCCCTTAGGAAGAAATAAAACTAAAACAGAGTGTAAAAAATCTCCCCATTATATAAAGGAATATGAGGGAAGAAAGATTATCAAATGTGCCTCTAAAAACTTCTCAAATGTCACTATGTCCATAAGTGAAGATGCTATAATCCAAACAGGTACATGCCTAATCAAAGAATTAGGTGACAAACCAGGACCATGTAGAAATGGTTGATGAACAAGATCCATAGATGATGATGATGATGAGACAACAACTGTGATGAGGTTGTCATCAAATAAAAGTGATAAACCCTTAAATGTGTCCTCCATGTCTATAATAAGATTATCCATAAATAAGTCTAAAACACCTATCAAGATATTATCACTTAATGTTGAAACTAAAATATTATGTATGTATTGATATAAATAATCACTAAAATCTCTTGATGAAGCAATTTTGACCTCTAAAGTAGCAATAGATGAAATAGGATGCAAAGTGTCCTCAACAATAGATGGGGTGTCAATGTATGTCAACCATATAAACTGATAATCTAATGAAGATGTGTCCACGCAAGAAGAGTCATCAAGAATCTTAGTAGGTGCTTGGTCATCCAAGGAAGCATCATTTTTAGATGAAGATCCAATGTCTCCATATAAATATTGGATGATGGTCTATGTAGTGAAAGGGCACTTAGTATGCTCAATATGATGCATAATATCTTCAAATATAGTTAAACATATTAGGCCATAGACCATGTCATAATTGTTAAACCATGTATTCTTATATTCATAGGTAGTTGGTTTAGGAACAAGTCCTAGGAGATAAGGTAGTAGATCTTACTCTAGGCAATGATTATTTTCCCCTTGTTTCCAAGATAAATAGTTCTTTGAAGTTAGCCTTACAATAGATTTATGGAATTCATTACTAATATCCAAGATGAAACCCCTAAAATGGAACTTTATACTAGTTCATGATTATAATAACCCAATTAAATATGTTAACCATGATGCATAAAGCACATGTTAAAAAGAGAAGATGTGCAAATAAGAACCAACATAATGACAATGCCCCCTTTTCACTAGTTCTAAAATTATGTCAGGTAGCCCCCCCAAATTTTGGCATTTTATAAAGTAGTATTTTTTATAAGGAAAATTAGCCTAATACATGAGAAATAATAAAATAAACAATTTTTAAAAAGATGGTACTCAATTTCAAGTTACTGTTTGTAAGATATTAGCAATACAATTTTCCATAGATAGGCCTATGGCTAAAAACTTGCACTTAAAAATTAAAAAAAGTACTTTTGGGTGGGGTAAAATATGCCTTATAACCACTCATTGGAACCAAATTTTTTTCATGAATTTAAAAAAGTCAAAGGCAGTAGAAAAAAGTCTTCTTAGTTACCTCAGGATGCATGAAGGCAAGTTTGACTTCCTCTTTAAGCAAAATTACAGCTAGTAAAAGAAAACAATGAAATGTAAAACTATTTTTAAGAGGAAAGAAAGGTGGATTATGGTTGTTTTGGTGTCTTAATCTTAGATAGGCACTGTTAAGAAGGTGATTAGGTCCTCTAAAAATTAACATGCATCATTCCAACGTAGCACGTGCAAGGCTATAAAATACATCAAAGGCTTAGTTGTGAGAGGATTTCAGAATGGTGTGGACCAGAATGTTGAATCTTGGATTGTGTCAAGTTGAAGATAAACACCTAAATTCTAATCTTGCATGTAATAGATCTAGATTTCCAATGCCTGAGCATTAGATCTCAATGCTTTGCTATAGTCTTCCAACACCATAATGCTATCTACAAACAAAACCCTTCAACGTAGGCCAAAAAGAGTATAAAGTAGATAAAAAAAGAGTATAAAGTAGATAAAAAAATGGAATGCTGCTCTTTCACCCAATGCATCTAAAAAACAAAATCTATTGCTTTTCTTCCACCCTCCAGCATGCAATGTGTAGGTCTACACAATAAATAAAGACCATGTCCAAGAAAAAAATAGTGCTATTCAATGGTCATGCACATATCTAATTCTCAAATGTAGTATTTTTATATGATGACAAGAATATGCTTCCAATCTGATCATGCACCATGCAACAGTCTGATCTCAGAATCCTAGACAATAATGACTAGGTGGAAGTAAAAAACACCAAAAAAAGACCACGTAGGTGGAAAAAAAATGTTACTGGTAAGGATGATGACACCAAGGTCAAATTTGAATGAAATATAGTAGATCTTAATGATAAAAATATGACACCACCTCTCCAAATCCAATGCCTCCCTAAAAAAACAATGCTCCACATTGTAGAGCCAATGCCAAAAAAAAGTGCAGATCTAAGATTTTTAATGTAGTAGATGATCTTTCAACGCCTTAGCACGAGATCATATTAGAATGAAAAAAAAATAATTCCAACACCTTTGCTTGGAAAATAAATTATGAAAAAATACCACCAAATTATGCCAAGCAAGATAATAATGCCAAATAAAAATATCATGCCAAGCTTAAAATAATAGATCAAAGCAAAGGCACCCTCTTTTTTTGGCAAATTTTCAATGCCTTTCTCCTTGAATACTCCAAAGGATAATTTAATAATGAATTCAAAAAAATTTATATCTAAAATAAATCTCCTTATATAGCTAATATATTAGAATGAAAATTCTCAAATGGGGAGATCTAAATGAAAATCAAATGAACCCAAGATTTGAAATAAAAACTTACAAAAAAAACTAGGCAATCCTCAGATCTAGATCAACTCTGATACCATATTAGAATGAGCTCTAGGTGTTTCCAAAAAAGTTTCAACTTTTCACATTCAAAAGGAAATGAGAAACTAAAAGAAATGGTCTAGGGTTAGAAGATACCCGGATGAGGTCTGCACACCATTATCCAGACGTTGTGAGAACTCCTCTTTGGTTGTGGAGGATGACACCTGCAGAAGAAAGAGATTAAAACAAAGAAGGTGTTAGATGGATAGATGGTGGGTTGCCAAGCAAAGTTTGATCCCAGAAGTGTGGAGACTTCTATGAGGGATGACAATCAACTAGTAGATAAACAAGAATGTCTGATAAAAAGTAGAATGATGAAAGACTGAAATGATTAAAGACTGAAACAGAAATAGAAGCAAATGCTTACCTGAATGTTACTGTCGGTCTGGTCACAGTCACCGACGTCGGTTAGTCTCTCGATGTTGGTTGTCAAGTCTGCCAACGTCAGTTATTCTACCGACATCGGTGAGGGCAGTGGTCTTCACGGCTAGCGTCAGTCGGGGCAGTAGTCTTTGGACGAGGTCTGGTCAGGTCTAGCTGGGTTTATGGTCTGTGGATGGGTCTGAGAAGGGCTCTGGGTCTGGTTGGAGGTAGTCTAGGAGTCTGGTTGAATGCTCTGTGCAGGGCTACAAGGTAGAGGGTGTGGTCTGAAAAAGGGACCAGGTGAAAAGCAGAGGCAACAGGGAAATAAGGATTTGGGTCTGCTCTAGCTGATAGTAAGAATTGCAGCAACTAGAAAACTAATTACTAATAGTGTAAATATTTGGAATGGAAACATAGAGGAAATACTTACCTGTGGCTTGCTGAAAAATGTTGCAGACTGGTTGTACCTGTTGCTGATGCTACTGGTGTAGAAGACCTCCAACAAGGTGGAATGACTGATGCAGAGTACCTGTTGTTGTTGTAGAGGCTGTGTGCCTGAGAGAGAGAGAGAGGTCTGAAGATTGGAAGGTCGGCTGCTTGGAAGAATGAAAGATCAGATTGATCAAGATTGGAAAAAATGAATCCACACTCTAGAGGTTGAATGCAGTTATGAAAGAAACTGACACCGACAAAACCACCAATGTCGATCGACAGTTGACCGACGTCAGTGGTTGGAAGGTAGGAAAAAGGCTAAAAATAGCCTTTCGTTTGTTTTCCCAACTGCTGGGTTAGCGGGTCAGGGGAAGAAATGGCCGAAGGTGGATTAAAAGGGACAAGAGGATAGGAATAGGTCATGAATGGGGTTTAGGCATTTAAGACTTGGCATGGGGTAGTGGAGAGAATCCAAGGAGAGCATCCAAGGGTGGTGAGGTGTCAAGGGTGAGGTGGCAAGGGGAGAGAGAGAATTATTAATTTAAGATAAGATAATTATTTTAAATTTATAAGACATAGGTTAGACATGGTTAGAAGTGGAATGGGATGAAAGGGGAGATGACCAAGGAGTAGACATGATTTCAATGTCTACATTTGCCCCTTTTTGTCTTGTTGGTTGTTCTGGATGAACTGCAAGACAAAAATAGGAGTTGATTGCCCCAGGTATGGGATGAGGTCTTTTCATCTTGTTGGTCATTCTGATGAACTGCAAGACAAAAATGAGAGAGTTGATTGCCTCGATTATGGGATGAGGTATTCCCCCTCAAAGCAGGAGTCAAGGAAAGGGAACCTGGAATCAGGTGCTGATTTGATAGAGAGTGGATGAGATATGGTGAAGGTTGCTACAAAAGTTGAGATTATGTGCAAACCACTTCACAAGATGGTCAGGTCAAATTATCACAGGTCGAGGGTTGAGGAGTGCCAAAATTGAAATAAGTGGGCCCCAACATTTGGTCGTAGCCGATTGGGTTATTCAATCTAAGCTGTAGCTCTAATGGGTCATCGTGTTCCAAGTATCTCGGGCTAAGGAAGTGTTCTTGGAAACACAAAAATGTCACAAGTAGTGGGGATCAACCGGCTTGCGATCTTATACTTGTGAGGGTCAAAATATGGGTTGCAGACAATTTTGGCTAACCATTCATGAGGTAGCACACATACAATAACAACCAAGGCAACGTTGTCTTGGAAGTGGTCAGAGTCAGAGGAGATAGGTGTGATCTCCAGGGTTGTTGGTCAAGGATTAAGAAGTTGGTTGATGTTTGGTTGATATTTGGTCAATGTTTGGTCGAGACTTGGTCGAGGTCGAGGTTTAGTCAATTGATATTTGGTTGAGGTTTGGTTAATGGTTAGTTGAATGTTTGATTGGGGCTTGGTTGAGGTCATGATTAAAAGGTTGGTGCTTGGTCAATGGTTGATTGAATGGACGGATGAAAGAATGGCCGAGCTAACCTCAGAAGACCTCGTGTCAACTGAGTGCTGCCTACATAGCCCCTATCGTTAGGGCCTCATGCCGATGTAGTTCTCCCTAAAAGGGAGGAAGAGGGTTAGTTATGGATGAGGTTAGATGAGGTTAAGTCATGGTCAAAGGTCGAAATGGTTGATGATTGATTTTGGTCATGGTTAAAGGTCAAATGGTTTGTCCATCGGGTAAACGAACAAACGGATGTGGTCGAGCTAACCCCAAAAGACGTCATGTCAACTGAGTGCTGCCTACATAGCCCTTATTGTTAGGGCCTCAGACCAATGTAGTTCAGATAGGAGGTCAAAGTGGTCGATAGGTTGGTTTGGTCATGATGAAATGATAAGGGTAAGATGATGATGTTACAGCCTTTTCCATATTGTGATGGTGTATTCTGTAACATCAGTTGAGTGGTCTTTCATCTCTAGTAAATTTATATATTGGTGATGGATGTATGCTAAAAATGAATTGAGTCTATTTATGCTTCAACAAGTAATGGTTTATGTTTAACATAAATTGTGTCTGGTCGATAGTTTCCATGTGTATTGGTGTCCATAGAAACTATGTGAAATGGACTATGTCATATTGGTGGTCTGAAAATGTTTGGTTTGATTTGGTTGGGTTTGGACAAAATGATTTTGGTTGAATGTGACCAAGATGTGAAAAAAAGTGAAAGGCAAATTGCTCTTTCATTGACAAGGACCAAAATGAAAGCATAGATAAGAGTTTTTGGAAACAAAAGCCCCATTCATGCATTACGTCGTTGACCAGTGGTTGTGTTAAAGAAGTAATCAAATCACTTGACATTAAGTGAGCACAAAATCCCTTGAGTATGTTGGGGTGATAGGCGTGATATGTGAGATGGATGGAAGGGGGAACCCTTTTTGGCAGGAACAACTTTGCCCCTTTTATAGGTGACCCCGAGAATGACTATAGACAAGTCCATGACTTTATAGTTTGTCAATCAGTTTTTTTTTTTTTTGGGTGTAGACTGATCGATGCGGGAAGTCTGCGTGGGGATGTTGTCTTGTGCTCGGTGGTCATGTTGTGAAGCTGATCGATGCGGGAAGCTTCTGAGATAATGCTGTGTATGTAGCAATATTTAGGCATAGCCATCCTTCAAGGGAGTGGTCTATATTCTACTTTATATGCTTTTGATATGACTTTGGCCTAGCTGTCCTTCAAGGGAGCAGTCTAGTAAATAAAACAATTATGTAGCTGTCCTTCAAGGGAGCAGTCTACATTTAAAGTTTTATGACCTTTTGATATAGGCATCCCATTTTTATATTTTCATTTTTATATTTTTTTGACTGGACTTTGGTCATGGACTTGACTATGGAGGTTTAGAGGGTTTCCCTTTTATTAAGACAAAACATTCATGCTTGAAAAAAGGGTTGACTAATGTTTGTAGGGTTGAGGGTTGAAAGGAATAGGAATGATGATGATGGGAGGTTTCTCAAGAGATCGAGCTCAAGTTAACCATCAAGTGAATAATTACTTGACTAACAGTAGACTAGTCGAAGATGCAAGGCATAAAGGGGCTCAGGTTCTGATAAGTCCCTGACCCATGCTTGTGTGTCATGATGTAAAGTCTGAGTCAATTACGAGAAAACTTGCCTTGTGTGCCTCATTCCAAATTGGTCACATGTTAAAGATGATGAAGAAGTTGGTTGATGTTTGGTTGGTTGGCATGGTCGATGCTTGGTCGAGGTTTGGTCGAGGCCGGTTTGGTTGATACTTGGTTGAGGCTTGGTTGATATTTGGTCGAGGCTTGGTCAAGGCTTGGTTGAGGCTTGGTTGAGACTTGGTTGAGGCTTGGTCGAGACTTGGTCGAGGCTTAGTTGAATGTTTGGTCGAGGTTTGGTCAATGGTCAGTTGATATTTGGTCAATGTTTGGTCGAAGTCGGTCGAGGTCAATGATTAAAAGGTTGGTTGATGTTTGGTCAAGGTTTGGTCGAGGTTTGGGTAAGGTCAAATTCCCCCAATTTATAGGGAGAATGTTTGACAGATTTAGTTTGAAAAGGTGAGATTTTGATCTGCCAAGTTGGAGGCAGGAATCTCAAAATCATAGGTGGTGACAGAGGAAATGGTTGGTAATGATTTGATTAAAGTGGCCAGTGGTTGGGGGTCATCAGGCTGGACCTCCATCGATTGTAAGGCTTGGATCAAAGTTTGATAATGTTGTGGAGAGTTTTGTATGAGATCATACAAAGACATCTTCACAGGGGTCGTGTGGTGAAGTTGTTTCACCACGGAGTCAGGGATTGTCTTTGAGGATGCTGGTCAAGATGTGCCTAAGATAGTAATCTTGGGTTTTGGTTGTGGTGAAGGCTTGGTAGATGGGGATGTCTAAGGGATAGAAACATGTCTCTTCCCTTTATCCTTTTGGGTTGGTGGGCTAGTGGTCAAGTTGACTATGTTGATTTCGAATAATGGGGTTAAAGGCGGTGGAGGGACCATAGGCTGGTGTTGAGATCCTGATTTTGGTGATGATGTTTGTGAGGCATGTGATGGTGTCAAATATTTGGAAAAGGGGGAGTCAAGAGGATCCTTGATGAGAAGGGTATCCTTTTTCTGGTGTTGATGAATGACAACTTTAAGAGTGCAACAACGCTCAGTGTCATGTCCCGGTGTGCGATGATAGTGACAAAATTTAGTGTTGTCGAACCAAGATGGTCTTGATCCGAGAGTTGATGAGTGTGAAGGTGGGGAGGTATGGGAAGCATGGGACGGTTTGTTGATAATATGGTCAATAAGAAGGGTGTCTTTCTCCAAGCATTGGAGAATGACAACCTTGAGGGCACAACAATTTTCAGTGTCATGACCCGACGTGCAATGATACGCACAAACTGTAGTGTTGTCAAACCAAGGGGGTTTTGGTCTGAGAGATTGGTATGGTTTGAGAGGTGGAAGACTGATGTGAGAAGACTATAATAATTGTCGCAACAATAAGGCATAAGCACCCGCCAATGGGTTTGCATGTTTTGTTGCAGTAGGGGTTGATGACTTTTTTTTTGGAGGCATAGGAGGCATTGATCATTTTGGAGGAAATATATGTTTAATGGATAAAGGGGATAATGGAGGCAATTTGCCTTTGTGATTTATTGGGGTAGGAAGCACTCTTATTAAGGTGGATGGATGTGGGCCCAAAATAGAGGGTAATGATGAAGGTGGGGGAGGAATTCTTCGGTGTGGTTTAGTGGTCTTCTTTGGTTCGGTTTGAGAGCCACTATTGTGCGAGGCAAGATTAGATATGGGGCAAACACCAAGAGATTTAATCTCTTTTGGCATGGTGGATGCTTGCGTGGGTTTGGGTTTGGGTGTAGATGGAGGTGAGTGAGATGTAGCGATCTCAGGCAAAAGGCAAGAGAAAATCGTCACTGGGTCTTCTTCGGTCAAAGTGGGTGAAGAGACAGGGTCTTCTCTTAGTGGAGAAGAAATTGGAGAATGTGGCTCTGCAGTTGGATAGAGCGTAGGAATGGTCATGGCCTCGATGTGTAGTCTAGGCATGGGTAATGTATGATCCCCCATTGATGACAAAAAGGATGAGGGTGAGGCAGCCGGTGTTGGTGCCATCAAAGCATCCTCCAATATGAGAGAGGTTGATGGAGAAATAATAGGAGAAGAAGGTTCTTCTACCTGTGATGGATGAATAGGAGAAGAAAGCTCTTCTACCTGTGGAGGAGGTTGGTCAGGGAGAAGGGGCGAGACCGTGTTGACCGTGCGTATATCATGCTCTTGGGAGCTATCGGCCATGGTCTGGACATTGTTTTGATTAGGAGGATGGTTAGGAAAGGGTTGTTTGAAAATGTCAATGTTTTGGTTGGCCAGAGCATTTGGGTTATCTAGGATAAGATCCCCCTTGTCTAGCATGTCTTGGATGATGTTTTTGACAGTTTGATAGTTGTCCGTGTCATGGCCTTTGACATGGTGATAGTTGCAGAAGTCGTTCTCCCTGTACCATGTAGGGATAGGTGTTGAGGGGTCAAATTGAAGTGGTCAAATTTGAGGGAGATTAAGGACCCCCTGCTTGATGAGTTTATCCAAGACAGAGGCATATGACTCTCCAATTGGAGTGTATTGATGTTGTATGGATCGTCGTTGGAAGTGTTTATTGATGTAGTCTGATGTTGAAAATTGAGGTCGGTTGGTTGTTGTTAAAGATGATGGTATAAAGATGACAGTGTTTGCTGACCCCTTGGACTGGGAGTGGGCAGAAGAAGGTTTAGATGAAGAAGGGTCATTAGATTTTGCATTATTATTATGCAATTTGACCTTATTTTCATTGATGGCACAGAGTTCAAGCTTTCTTGCCATGGTGAAAGCTTCGTCAAAGGAGCAAAATGTCTGGACCCGAAAGGTAGAGGAGATATGTTGGGCACACGCCTGAGAGGAGAGCTCAATGAGCTCAGGCTGAGGCAAAGGAAAGGAGAGTTGGTTGATTAGGCCTCTCCAATGAGCAACAAAATTGGCTATTGATTCGTCATCGAATTATTTGATAGAGTTTAGGTCCGTGATGGAGACCTTTTTGGTGATATTGATTGAAAAATGGTCAAGGAAGAGTTGGGCTAGTTGAGTGAAAGAAAAGAGAATATGACTGGGAAGAGAACCATACCAGTCAAGGGTGGCCCCTGAAAGTGACATGGGGAACGTGCAGAGTAATAACACATTGTCGTGCACTATGAGATAAAAAGCGTGTTTGAACACTCAAAGATGTTGTTGTGGGTCCTCCTTACTCTGAAAGTGAGTAAATTTAGGGAGTTCCCACTGGTTGGGATAAGGTCGGATGGGCACAGAAGGATGAATGGGTTCGCTGCAGACTTGCTCATATGAAAGAGCATTGCTTGAACCAGAGATGGATGTCTCAAGGCTAGACATCTTGTCCATCAACATCTTGATGAGATCAGCTGACAGATTGGTAGGTGGGGCACCCCTTAGGTTGTAGGGTACCTAGAAGGTGGTCGAAGAGGCATATGCCGTACTTGGTTGCGCTTGTGTAGGCACAACATATGGGTAGCATGTCATAGGGATAGATGTCATGGTCAAAGGGGCTTGTGCCATGAAGTTAAAAGACACAAGTTGACTAGATACTGCCAGGGGTGGTTGAGTGGTGGCACTGGTAAAAGGATAGGTTGTCACTCCCACATGTATAGGTGTAAGAGTGGGTGAGGTCGAGACAATCAAGTTTTGGTATGGTGTAGAACTTGGTTGAATTGCGTGTGGTTGAGGGGTTAATGGCACCCCGATGGAGGTAGGTTTGAGAATAGATGGGGAGGCCAAACTTTGCATATTGGTCATGGGTGAGTGACTAGTCAAGACAATAGGCTGAGTCATGATGGGTTGGGTAGCGGATGACATCGATGTCATTGCCGCTGCACTTGAAAGGTCCCACATTTGGTTTCTTGCGAGATAGTGTTGGAGAGCCTTAACGTTGCGATCAAGGAGTCTCTCAAATTTTGGGTCCCCTTCGAGGACAATTGAAGGTTGATTTGGGGTAGGCTAAATGGGAGTTCATTCGGTCTCTGAACGATACTCCATTAGAGGACTGGTTATGGGAGGCAAAGGTGGAAGCAGTCGATGCCTCACGTGGTCAAGAAGAGCCTTGGTTTGACTGCGTGTCAAGACCATTCAAATCAAGAGGGGTCAAGTTCCAAAAATTGTGTTTTTTTAGTTTCAAAAACTCAGAATGGATGTTGGACAGAAAAAGGGTCGGGTTTTAAGGTTGCTATTTTGAGAAGAAAAATTTGGACAGTGACCGACGTCGGTTGGAAAACCGATGTCGGTGATAAAAAGTGGCCAACGTCAGTCAGATAACCGATGCCGGTGAGGAAAGGTTGCCGACGTTGGTGGTAAAACCGATGTCGGTCACTGTGTTTTCCAAAAACACAAAAAATTTGAAATTTTTTGGAAAAAAAGGAAGAAAACGTCCTCACTAGCTCAAAAAACTAAATAAAGACAGAGAAGAAGATGAAGACAGGTAGATCCTAATGTTAATTCCTAAGAATAATTTTTTAGAATCTTGTTGGCTTATGCCTTAGAGTGAATGTTTGGGAAGTTGGCTTGCAGAACGGGTCCTAGAAGAAGTAGTCTATAGTTGGTTCAGGTTAGTTTTGGTGCTCAAGAGTCTGTATTAGGTTTGGTATGTGGCCTGGTGCTAAGGAGCAAGCTCCCCTCACTTCATGAGGCCAGTGATAATCTGGTCTCGCTTAGCCAGTATATACGTCTCCTAGAGATTATCCTCTGCTAGAGAACAGAGTGGGCTTTCCCCTTGGTAGTGAAGTCCAAGTGGGATTGCCGGGACGGGTAAGGTATCCGCTGGGTGATGAAATCCCAGTCGGACCTTGTCTCAGGTGAGTTAAGATGTTTGATTTGTGCAAGTGATTTGGATGTGTAACATAAGTGTGATTAATTCATGATGCAGTTTATTTACTAGATGTGTGGACTAATAATGCAAGCAAGCAGAAATGAAATGCAAAAGATTTTAAGCCCAAGTCAAAATGTGTCATTCGAATGAAAACAAGTTGAGAAAGGGTAGAAGAGTATGAATTTGACTAGTCTAAGATGCAATAAAGGAAAGAAAAAGAATGATTCTTTTTAACCTTTGCTAATGATGTCTTTTAGAAGAGATAGAAAGAAAGAGATGCAATGAGAGACCTAATGCACCTATATGAAAAGAAAGAAAAGAACCCAAGGAAGACCCTAAGGTCCCACCGGGCGTGCCAGAATGTTTCCAAACAAGTTTTCGCTTTTCACATTCAAAAGGAAATGAGAAACTAAAAGAAATGGTCTAGGGTTAGAAGATACCCGGATGAGGTCTGCGCACCGTTATCCAGATGTTGTGAGAAATCCTCTTTGGTTGTGGAGGATGACACCTGCAGAAGAAAGAGACTAAAACAAAGAAGGCGTTAGATGGATAGATGGTGGGTTGCCAAGCAAAGCTTGATCCCAGAAGTGCAGAGACTTTTATGAGGGATGACAACTCACTAGTAGATAAACAATAATGTCTGATAAAAAGTAGAATGATGAAATATTGAAATGATTAAAGACTAAAATAGAAATAAAAGCAAATGCTTACCTAAATGTTGCTATCGGTTTGGTCACAGTCACCGATGTCGGTTAGTCTCCTGACGTTGGTTGTCAAGTCTGCCGATGTCGGTCATTCTGCTAATGTCGGTGAGGGCAGTGGTCTTTATGGCTAGCGTCGGTTAGGGCAGTAGTCTTTGGATGAGGTCTGGTCAGGTCTGGCTAGGTTTATGGTCTGTGGACGGGTCTGAGAAGGGCTCTGGGTCTGGTTGGAGGTAGTCTGGGAGTCTGGTTGAATGCTCTGTGCAGGGCTGCAAGGCAGAGGGTGTGGTCTGAAAAAGGGACTAGGTGGAAAGTAGAGGCAATAGGGAAATAAGGATTCAGGTCTGCTCTGGCGATAGTAAGAAAGGTAGCAACTAGAAAACTAATTACTAACAGTGTAAATATTTGGAATGGAAACACAGAGGAAATACTTACCTATGGCTTTCTGAAGAATGTTGCAGACTGGTTATACCTATTGCTGATGCTACTGGTGTAGAAGACATCTAGCAAGGTGGAATGACTGATGCAGAGTACCTATTATTGTTGTAGAGGCTGTGTGCCTGAGAGAGAGAGAGAGAGGTCTGAAGATTAGAAGGTCGGCTGCTTGGAAGAATGAAAGATTAGATTGATCAAGATTGGAAAAAATGAATCCGCACTCCGGAGGTTGAATGTAGTTATGAAAGAAACCAACGTCGGCAAAACTGCCAACATCGATTGATAGTTGACCGATGTCAGTGGCTGGAAGGTAGGAAAAAGGCTAAAAATAGCCTTTTGTCCGTTTTCCCAACTGTCGAGTCAGCGGGTCGGGTGAAGAAATGGTCGAAGGTGGATTAAAATGGACGAGAGGATAGGAATAGGTCATGAATGGGGTTTAGGCATTTAAGACTTGGCATGGGGTAGTGGAGAGAATCCAAGGAGAGCATCCAAGGGTGGTGAGGTGTCAAGGGTGAGGTGGCAAGGGGAGAGAGAGAATTATTAATTTAAAATAAGATAATTATTTTAAATTGATAAGACATAGGTTAGACATGGTTAGAAGTGGACCGGGATGAAAGGGGAGACAACCAAGGAGTAGACACGATTTCAGTGTCTACACTAGGAATTTTGATCCAAATGAATGAACTAATTCTAGATGCAATGTGAGACACATATTGTACAATATAATACAAAGCAAACACACACAACTACAATAATGAAATCAAAGAGAAATAATAGCACCAAGACATGAATGCTCTAAATAATCCACACAAATATTGCATTATAAATATGAAGGGAGAGAGGTGAATATATAGGTTGGAGAGGGAAATATCCCATATATTCCAGTGAATGTGGGACTAATATTCCTAAGTAACCCAAAATGACCTCTAAATCCTTAAGCAAGCTAATACAACAGTGTAGGAAAAACCTAGTGGGAAAAAAGGCCTATGCCAATAGTTGTCTTGAATAGATCCATTACCATAAGTAAATGAAACTCTATATCTATAGTTGATGGGGAGTCTCATTTACCTAACCTATATTATTCTAGACATTAGCTATGCTATTATTTATCTCTCAAGGTTTATGCAAGAGGCTAAAATTAGTCACTGGAAAGCAACAAAATGAGTATTAAGGTACATCAGAAGAACTATGGATTTTGGCCTATAATACAAGAAGAATGATAACTTATTGATAGAATACTTAGACTCAAATCATGTAAATAACATTGATGGTAGGAAATCCACTTCAAGATTGTATTCTTTTTGGGATCTGGACTAATATCATGGGGGAGTAAGAATCAAAATTATGTTTCAAGATCCTTCATAGAATCAAAATATCATGCCATAAGAGGAGATCTCTGTGAAATAATTTGGCTCAGACGTATACTTAAAGGATTTGGATTACCACATGATCGACCAACAATTCTTCATGTAGATAATGAAGGAGTAGTGAAGCTTGTTCATAATCTAATATTTCATGAAAACACCAAACACATTGAAGTGAAAGTTCATTTCATTTATGAACATGTTCAGAACAACAACATCTAAATCCAATGTTGCCTGATAGATCAAAAATGTGTAGATGTTTTTACTAAAGCACTTACATAAGAAAAAAATGAGGCATTTAGAGAATTTCTCTCTTGTTCACTTGAGACAATGTTGAATTGATGGGGGGGGGAATGTTAGGGTGATTAATTCACCATTTTAAATAAATGAGTAATGTTTAATTACTCATATTTTTTTGTAATTAGTACGGTTATTTATCATAGATAGTTTTTTGGGCTATTTAGATTAGTTAATCTTAAAATTTTTTAATCATGGTATTTTGTTACTCCTGTGTAATATTTTGGATATATTTAGTTTACTTGGTTTTATCTCACCTATTTTTTAGGAGCTATTACGAGCTCGTATTCCTATATAAATATGCAACTCAGCTATGTAATTATTTATTGGATTCAATATAATTTGATTAATCTTTAAGAGATTATTGGTATTACCATAATTTCATAGTTATCATGATTGAAGGAACTAGGGTACCTCCCCTGTTCTTACCATGCCATGTCCTAGATAAACTTGCATAACAAGAGGTGGCCCATCAATTGTATAAAAATATATATGAGGATCTTGGCCTTAAACATCATGATTATTAATTCAAAACTACTCTAAGTATTAGGAAACTACAATTTATGGTAAGGGCCCATTTTAACTAGGTTGGGAAGGTAAGATCCCATTACAATCTAATGGTGGCCCAATTTAGGGAATGAGACCCTAGAAAAAGAATCAAGAATTATCTTCAACTCTTCAAGGAGAAGAATGGGGTGACCATCACATATGGTCACTAAGAATATGAGCATGATTCTATTTTCATGAATACATTAGATGACACAAAGGTATGGATTTAGATGAATACTAATTATATGTCCATGATAGTCACATAAGCCATTCAATATGAATCAAATATCACCAAGGAACACGAAAATTAAATGATGGAGCAGGCACATAGATCTACTGAACCTCATGACTCAATAGGCCAAGTCCAACCTCCCTCTCTTACAACAAAAGAGACAAATATACAAGAGGGAGAGTCTAATGGCCAAAGAGAAGAAATTCACAAAATAAGAAAATAAATTATTAGAGGTCTCCTTGGTCCCCAGTTAGCTTCCACACACCTAGTTTTTGTTAGTAGAATTTTGGGCATAACCACCACAATGAAGATGACTACACCTCCTTGGGACAGACAAAAGAGCATATTATCTATGACACCTCTTTCTCCACTTACAATGGTCACACAAGTAAGTCTCCTAGAGTTTTTGCAATCATCTTTCTTGTCTATTTCATCTACTCCTTCTTCACCTCTAACATCTCAAGTAAGTGAACCTCCATCCATTGCCACTAGTGAGGAGACATCCTCTCAAACACTTATTAAAACACTAGTTTCCTTCCCATCTAAACTTCTTTCCACTACTATTGTTCCACTTTCCACTCCTTCACCACCACATGCAGTAGTAGTTCCTACTACTGTGGCTCCTTCAATTATTTCATCATCCCTCTCACCTCTTATTTCCCTTATAGCCACTTACTAAAGGAGATATAAAGTCCTTACATCCTCCTCTAAAGCTCAACAATTATAGGAAATATTATCATTTTGTCTGGTTACTATAAAATAATCCCCTACTGAGGAGGAAGTAGAGGAAGAGGAACATGGATATGTAATATCCTTAATAGATTATACCACTAATGAGGAAGAAGGAAATGTAGAAGTGATGATGGGACCTAAGTAGAAATTAAGTGAAGGGGGAGCCCTATATAAATAACATGAAGAGGCTGAATTATGAAAATCCAAATCTATAAGCCTAGGAAGATTACAAGAAGAAGGAATTCTAGCTGGAGCCTTACACCAACAAGTCCTCATAGAAAAGAAAAGGAAAAATAATAATTGAAGTAGATTCTTCTCTTATTTATTTTGTCACTAGTATAGATACTCAAGTTACATATTTACCTTTGGCCATTCTTGGACCATCATTATCTGGCTTAATTAATTCTTCCATTCTTTCAACATCAATAAAAATAAAGTCTCCAAAGAATGGAGTTCATTTTGAGAATCTAGGTTTAATTTCAAATTTTAATCCTATAAATCCACCAATCCCTTAAAAAACTTCAAATTAAAGTTACCCATGCCATAATCATCACCTATATACTCAACCACCATGATAATTGAAAAAACACTAGGCTTAACTAAATATGTGGTTGAAGTCACCCCACAGAAGGAGTCCTCATAGTGGCAAAGGATTGTTTATCCACTATTATGATTTCTAATTCAAATAAGTGCTTCATTAGCACCTCCAGTAATAACTACTCCTCTGATGACTCCTCCACCCTCTACCTCTGAAGACCCAAGTCCATCAGAATAAGAAGGGGAACATTTTCTTCCCCAATATGTTAAAGAGATGCAAGGTAAATGGGATGAGAGACAAAATTTGGTCATCATAAAATTACCTAAAATATCCACCCAATTTGAAAAACAAAGTGGCACCATTCATAGGGCAAGGAAAAAGAAGGAAACAAATATAGATAGAGGGGAATAAATTGAGTTTTATGAAAGAGAAAAGATATTTCCCTTGGCTAATAAATCCAAAAATAATCCTAATGATCCAACCGAGTATACAAGAAATTTTTGTTCTTTTATGGATTAAGTTGGAGAGGAAATGAAAGAGATGTACAATATTAAAGAGGAAGCACAACTTATATTACTTCAAAGACAAATTATTCATGACCCTTATGAAATTGTTAACAATATACAGAGTGTAGCCATTAGGCTATACAACATTTTGAGTAAAATTTAGATTTATAGAGGGTAGAGCCAATCATAAAGGACAAAGATGATTAAAATAAAACACAAACTAAAAGAATATGAGAAAAGGCTCACTTTTTTGATTCAATTTTTCATGATTAGTGCATTCAACCAACTGAACTTAATGTCCAACCAAGCTACAACATGGGCCCTAAATTATGTAATTACCAAGAAGGATGGTACCCTTAACTGGCATGTGTAGATGAAGGCACTAATGGGACATTTTTTTAATCATGAGAATAAGGCCTTGGAAATTTTGAAGGACATGAGTGTCACTAATGTAATTACCTCTACTAAAGAGTTAGTTAATAGGCCAAATTTTGAAACATTAATTAAAATAGCTGAAAATAACTTTAAAGAGGAAGTTGAAGGAATTATTTATAAAACCAATGATGAGATATTGTAACCAATAATTTTTTTTAAGGATAAAGTAACAAAGGTTGAGACCCTTGGATTAGAGTTTAAGAGTTCAAAAGTGGAACATATAACACTAATGGCTAAATCCCTCAAAATATTTAAACCTTCCTTGCTCAATTTTGACATTATTAACAAAAAAATTGAAGCAACACATGCATTATTCAAGAAAATCAAGGATAAAGAAGGAGAATTAGGGTTACCATCAAAAACGTTGTCAACTATAAGTGTTTCCATATCTACACATGCTCCCTAATTTATTAGATATTTAGTCAAGCATACTACAGGGGGTCATTTTTGATTCCTGAAGGAACTACAATGGCCACTTCAGTTTCTATAGTTGTCACCCAATCATTTTTTATACTAGTGGTGCCACAATAACACCTGTATAAATATAATTATGTATTTACATGTTTTAGACAAGTTGTAATATTGGTTCCTAATTTATTTTACACACACACACATACACAGACAAATATATATATATATATATATATATATATATATATATATATATTCTATTTTTAAGCAAGGAATTCTATTCTAGGCAGAAACTTTTGTACATGTATGTTTTACATGATAATTGACACATAATGCTATTTTTGGATATGTAAATTTAGACTTTTCTTGGAGGATGAGGCCTTCCCCTCCCCAAGACTATATATGTTTGTATCCTCCCTATCCCAAAAGGAGAATAATTTTGGCTATTAAAATTAATAGAAAATTCTATGGATTGCTCTACAATTATTCTTGATGTACAAATCTGATTCTTCTCCAAACCTATGAATCTTGTAATAATTTCTATCATTCTGGTATCTTAGTATCTTATTTATGCATGAATGATCTTTTCAATACAATTATTCATATTGTGTTATTGATAATTTGAATGCCTTTTGTGCATTAATCATAATCCCCACTTGTAGATGTGCAAATATAATCTTATAAATGCAACAAAATTTGATTACATATGCTTAAGTTTGAAATATTATTGTTTACTTGGACTCATAAATGTGCTTTATTATTGGTGTGATTATAGCATCTTGAAATAAATATTAGTTCTTGATTACTTATCCAACCCCTAGTTCGAGAGTCAACTTAAAAAGGTTTCATCTCGTTTGGTCCACATGCCTTATTTTTTTTCCATACCTTTCCCTCTTTTTGAGTTTATTTTGGTAAAATAAAACTTAGGTTATATCCATCATCTATCCACCCATATCAATTAAATTTATATTCATCCCTAGATGAACCATCCATGGAAAAAAACTTGCTTCATGTATCACTATTCCACCAACAGGTTATTTACAAAACCTAATACCTTGAAACTCATGTCTTAGAATTAATTTATTCCACTTATCTTAAAATGTTATAGGATACCTCATAAGTTTACCTGGTGTGCATAAAACCCACATCAACACTTACTATGATAGAATATTTCATGAAATAGATGGAAGCTACTATGACATCAAGTTGTAGTGTAAAGGATGCTGCTAAATTTTTGTATGGGAATATCATTACATGGTTTGGATGTATAAATAAATTGGTAATAGGTAGATGCAATCACTTCCTCAATAATATAATCAAGACTCTTACTAAAGAGTTCATTATATTGCACCATAAAATCATGGCCTATCATCCACAAGTAAATGAGCAAGCTGAGGCTTCAAATAAAGTATTGGGTAAAATGCTAACAAAGATATGAAATGTTCCAAGGAATGATTGAGAGGTTTTCATTCCTATAATTATTTGGGAATACCATATAAACTATAAACTATGACATGATTCAGTCCTTTTCAATTGGTTTATGGTCTTGAGGAAGTTATGATTATGAAATATATTATTCCTAGTCTACAAATTGTGATGATTATGAGGTTGGGAGATAAAGATTCACTGAAATCCATATTAATGGATTTAACTAAGATGGAGGTAAATAGGCAAAGAGTGTAGTAGATAGGAAATTAAAAAGTTGAGTTAGAAACCCTAACATGATCATAACTTGCAGTCTAATGAATTTTATCTAGAGAAAGTGATATTACTCTATGACATTAAATTGAAAGAATTTATAAGAAAGATGCACATTAGATTGAAGGAAACCTATATCATTCATGATATTTCATAATAGGGAACAATTATTTTAAAATATTTATAGGGAACCATTCTACCAAGGCATGTAAATGGTTGTAGAATTAAGCCTTACCATTATTAATCTCTATCATTCATTGCTGAAAAAGAGAGAGGGTGCTGATTAACATCACCTAGTTGGGATTTTTATCTGATGTTGTTTTATTTTCTATTTTTTTAGTGTTGTGTGTGTTTTTAAAGTGTTATATTTATGTCACATCACATAAAAATTAAGCTTGATTAGTCAAAATTTTAGAGTGTGATTGATATACAAACTCTTCCTAAAAGAAATATAGCTAGCAATAGGTATATAGTGGTCATGAATTAAGTTTGGAAACAAGGCACTGACAAGATAGGAAAAAATAAATGATGGTAAATATTCATTCAAAAATATTAATGATGATACACTTGAGAAATTACATCTTTCCCAAAGTAAATCAAATGACAAAAGGATAAGTTGTGCCATAAAGGAAAGTGGATAGATGAAAATATGCCTCATCACATTAGACACCTACTGATGGATGAATCAAAGGTTTTAAATGTATAATAGTAACCATCATATAAAATAACAATCAATTGACATAAATTATGGAGGTAAACTCATATATAATTAGCTCAATGCATTTAAACTCATTGATCAGATGGATTTGGGTGACAAACATTATATAACAAAGGGTGTAGATGACACAAAAACATTACACATTACTGAAAATAAGAGAATAAGGCTATACATTGAATATTTTCTTCATCATGTATTAAATTAAGAATTGATACATGATATGCATCACCTTCTTTGTTCATAAATCTACTTATTGGATCAAATACTTCATTCTCCTCAAATTTATTACCTATAAACACAACATCAAAATAAATATTAGATGTAAAAATTTGAGGCCATATAACCCCATAATTATGTTCTTGTTATTGCTCATGCTCTATATCATATTATCCTAACATTTCTCCCTCTTTAGGGTAGAAAATTTTTATGTTCATCTCATTTCCAAAATGTTGATCACCTTCTTTTTGACTGTCAATCTAAAAATTATCCTTAAGCTCTTCATACTTGAGCTTATCTACCTTCTTAAACTTATTTCACTACAACCTTAATTTTTTTATTAAAACAAGTCTCATTCTTTGTCTTTTCTCTCTCCTCTATCAACTTAATTGGCTATATCACTTTTCTCTTCAGCTTACACCCATACCATAGGGTTTTCATATTCTCAATGATGAGCCTCATCAGTGCCATTTTTTTGTTTTAACTCATTCATTTCCCTCTAAAAGTTTCTTCTTATTATTTTCTTCTTTCCTTTTCTCCCTTTTACCTTAGTTGATCCCTACTTCTTGGTAGTCCCTCTACCATTTTATTCATTTTTCCTAACAAGTCTTTTTTTACCTTTTTCTAACCTGTGTCTCACCCTAGGTTCTATCCTTACATAGTATTTTGACACTTACATCCACTTCAGTCTCACCCAAGTCTATTACACCTTGGTATTTTAACTTTTACCTCTAAGTCTACTTGGATATATCTCTATAGCTTCATTGAGCTCGTTATCTTTTCTTCAAGCCTCAATGGCTTTGACTACCTAAAATTCCCTTTACAATTACTTGCAAATTATCACTATAAAAATCACTTAAATAAAATGGTTACTTTCAAAGAGATATTTCCAAAGCTTTGATACTTAAAATATGCCAATGGTTAATACCATTAGCCTAATTTGATGATGCTTAGGCCCATACCCATACTTTTATTCACACTTTTACTTGTTCTTTTCTAAATTTAAGGTCCTTTGTACTCTATGACTATCATTGTCACTTATTTATGGTCAATTATTGATCTAATTAAACTTATTTAAGGTTTGATTCACAATCCTTTTAAATATAGGTCTACCATCACACATGAGCTTATATAGTCTACAAAATTACTTTGAGTAAGTCTGTTCTTAATAACCCTGTCAATAGCTTTATCCTCTTAGATTGGTCTTATAAGATCAAAGAGATTATATTATTAATCTTTATTTGATTAGAATTATATACTTTTACTTTTATCCTTGAGATCTGATTCTTTCTCTATTAGTACCTTCTCTTGTACTTGTCAATATAACTCTAATTCTTAAGTCTTATATCATAATTTTGATTATTTCATAAGACTATCCCCCATCTATTGAACCCTCCTAATGAATAAATATTTATTAAATCTAAACAATAAAAGATTTTTTTCTTTTCTCAAAATATGTTTTGTTTTTGTCAAAATATGCTTTTCATAAATATGCTAAATGTGAACTAGTCAAATATGAGTTAGTTAAAAAATATTTAAAATTAAATTTTAGTCAGAATATGACAACTGAATAAAAAGAGTTGATTTAAATGTGAGTTAAAAGTAAAGTTAACTTTTATTAATGATATAATTAATGCATGTAATTTAATGATTTTAATAATATATTTTAAAAAAATTACGTCACATGATTGTCAAAATTAAAAATTAATGGGTAATTTTTTATGAGATTTTTTATTTTGTCACAAAAGTGTTTGTTCCAGTTAAAGGCTAGGCTTTTTTAATTCTACATCAAATTACTCAATTAAAAGGTAATTTTTTAAATTTTATATTAGATGTGATTGATTCAAATTATTATTGTCAAAATGATTCCCAGAAAAACTCTAAAAATAGATCATTCCCCTTTGGGGCTATTAACAATGCCAAATTAATTTTTCCCAAAAACAAAAATAGTAAAAATGGTAGTTTTTAAGTTTAACATTGACATTGCATAGAATTATAAAAAGTTTCCACCCATTTTGATAAACTCACATGTATATTGAGGTTCATTTTAAACACTTTTCTATTTTATATATGTTTTCTCTATTAAAAAATCAAATTATTGTCATAGGTTTAGAGATAACAAATCATTGTATGAAAAATGATAAAATATATATGTTTTCTCCATTAAAAAACCAATTTATTATCGTAAGTTTTGAGATATCATATCAATATATGAAAAATGATATAAATTTAATTAATCAATCATAAAAGCCAATTTGCTATGGTACCAACAAATTAACCTATACTATTTTTGCATCACATCATTTGTGGGTGTATAGGTTTTTATGTGTGTATACTACCCTACCTGCATAAGTTGTAGATCCCTCAAAAATTTGATAATTATTCATGTGCATGATACATTGACCCTATCTTCCCCCACTACATTCACAGTTTCATGGTTCATGGTTCATCAACCATATAAACAACTATTTTCCTAAGAAAATTTGGTTAGTTGACTCATAAAGCATTGACAATGGATCCTATGCATCATTGTGTTAATCATTTAGAAGCTGTATGATCTTTATTAGTATCAAATCAATGCATATGATCCAACTATGCATCATTTTATGACTTGAGCACTAGTTTTTCAAATAAGAATCATAACACCTTATAAAAATGATGTGATTTAGAAGCATCTACGGTCCAAAGTATTTTTTCATCACCAAATTGAAGCACAAGTGTAACTTTATTAAAGTATCAAATCAAATGCATATGTTTCTAATTCTTCTAATTTGGAAAATCAAGCAAAAGAGTTCCATGAGAGTTAGAATAAGGATAGAGAGGAAACTGAGGGAGGACCTCACTCAAGAGATGTTAAAGTTAAAGAGAAGGAGCAATATTGTTGAGATTAAGGATGAAATGATAGTTATTCTTAATGACATGATAATATTGGGCATGATCTCCTTTTGTTTGAGGACTCAGAACATTCACCAATGCTTGACCCTAAACAGGGCCTATATCCAGGCATCTTCCATCATATGGTTTCGAGGTAGGAAAGTAAGTGGAGGATGACATAACAACCTTATAATGAAATTAAATGTGTCAGATGTTATGATATAATAGGAGAGAATGGGATTCTATTGGTGGGGAAGGATCTATTTGGTGAGATTGGAGAAGGAGTTTTTAAAACAGACCCTATTCAATTTATGAACCCTTGAAACAGTTCACTTAAATCACACCCATCTTCAAAATGAATTTGAATTCTTGTTGAGATGGTTGACTCAACTGATAACATCATCTCAAATATAACATTACAAAATTTGCCTTTATGGAATATAAAAATGAACAAGAACATTTTGAGAGCCAACATCTCAAATATAACATTACAAAATTTCCTTTATGGAATATAAAAATGACCAAGAACATTTTGAGAGCCAACACACTACTTCAAGATTCATTATAGAGTGGAGTACTTATTGAATTTTATTCATGTTTTTAAGGATTAAAGCTACCAATTTATTACCAACCTGACCTTGAAGTGGATGCATTTTAACCTAAGTTGAGAAACTAAGTCATATTCCTCCATCAATATTAATAAAAATAGATACTTCATGTTGGCAATAGGTATCATAAAATCTAATGGAGATTGACAAAGTTGCCTTAATTGTAATTTATGGGGAATGGCTAATAAGAGAGATTTATTATTTTTTCTTCAAATTACTTATGAAGCTAACTAGGAAGGGTAGCAATGTAAGTGGACCTAATTGTAGAAGATATTTTTGGTTAACAACATTTGAGATGAAATGATACTAATAATATTACTAAGATGAAATATTACTAACTATACTATTTAGATGAAATAGTAGTAACTATACTACTAGGAATAATACCGAGATTAGTGAACTCTTTGGAAGTTCCCATGAAGGTGTAAATCTTATAGATGATAAATTAATTCTATATAATGGTTCAAATCACTAATTTCAATCCCACCTGAAGGAGTAGACCATTCTAGAAACTGGTAATAATTCCCCAGTCCTAGATTTTTTCATATCATTTCAAAGTTCCACTTGAATTTTAAAGGAATGATCAATCATCAAACATATATAGACATCATTTAAAATTCAATTTCTCTAATATTCTTGGAGAATAAATTCCATTGGATGAGCTAATCTTATATGCTAGTTACAATCCATTGATCTGATGGATTTTATCTATTCCAAAAATTTTAAACATGATAGTATGTTTTAGATACCCTGTAGCTAAGGTTACTTGACATGCTTATATCTAATACCCAAGGAAGTCCCTATATGGTGCATCAAGTAGGTGTTTTTTAAAGCATATTTTATTTATTAAAATAAACACATTCAAGATGACTATAGATAAATTATGATATAATAAAATTATTTTAAGTGGCTTTGGGTGATTAATAGTATAAGATGTATGGATGTTGCAAATCAATTAGTTTAGAGTTCCAATCCAAGATGAATCTAAACAGTTTATCAGTATCTCTTTAGAATTGCACTAAACATTAACTTACTAGCAAGTAAGAACATTTGACATGTGTAATATGAGTTATCTCCCCATCATCTATACACCTGGAAATAAGCCTTGGTTAGAACTTGTTTTATGTCTTCCCCACTATATTTTATAGATTACTCCACAAAAATACTCTCAATAGGTCTATCAAAAAGTAAATTATTTATGCCATAACAGATACACTACTAAATAATCCTTGACTAAGCATTACACTAGTTTTGGTGTCGGTATTAATAGAGCTAGATTTGTTTAGTATTCCATTATCTAAGAGGATTGTTTAGTAGTCCATTATGTAAGCATATACATTTTGGTGACACTATTATGAAATAACCCACCCTTTGATTCGATCACATGTTCCCTATTTACCCTTAACCCTTACTTTCATCTCTCTAACAATTTTATTTATCAAATAGTTCCATTTTTTTCAAAATATCTCCCCCTTAAATGTTTTAAAGGTCATTTGTGTATTAATATAATGGTAAATATGAATGACGTCCAAAATTGGGATGCCTTCATTCAATCCCCCAATCATTTCCAATAAGACTAAACATGTCTCAAGAACTACATGGGTGGTATATCAATATCTCTTATGAATTGCACAAATCAGCCTAGTAAACACATCCAACCTTGTATTGTATTTAAAAATAACCAAAGTGTTGACATAATTAACTTAAATACAATGATACTATCAAACAAATAACTCATGTGTTTCATAGGGAAGAACCCACCCCCTTAATAATGATAATAAAATGTCTAACCCTAGCAAGGGCAATCATTTCTCAATATTCCTTTTCCACTTGAAGAAATAAAACAAATTTTATCACCCCTATGCCTATACCTCCAAACATTATTGTGACTACTTCATTAGGGTATGACCCTATAAATGTTTTTAGGTGGTGTTATGGTTGGAAGCATATATTTGACAACACTAAAACCTTTAGACACTTTGAAATAAATATTATCCTTGGGAAATATTTGGATCAAAAATACATTTGATAAGAGAAAGTTAAATTCAACATTTACAAGCTACTAAATCTCAAATAAACACACAACATCCACCAAATACACTAATACCAAATGGGACTTAGCTAGACAACTAAACCCACCCACCTTTGCCTTTCAATGACTATGAGACTCGTCATGACTTCACCCCTAGTCACTCCTAAGAATAACCATTTATCATAACTATTAGAACTACTAATAAATCCTCTAGCTAAATCAATAGACAAACAATCTCACAAAGCTAAATCAAAAACAAAGTTTCATTTGCCAAATTCATATGGTTGAATCTATTCCTTACCTTAATGATAAGGACTGACTATATTTGGACATCTAAAATTAATTTTATCCAAGTTTATATATCTAAATTTCATCACCAACAATTTCAAAGACTTCCACTAAAAATCTAAATTCAGTTGTTACATTAGATTACATCAACTTCATACTTGGTGAGACTCAATTCTTATATACATCATAGAGATAATTACAAAATATAGTAATATATAAATATATAAATCAATGTACCTATCCCTCAGATCTCTAAATCTCTTGACAATGATGCTACTCAAAATATATATAGTCCTCTACATGCCACATAAGATATACAAGGGAATCAAGCCTTCACTCTAAGGTAATACTACACTAATTATATACTTAATATTAGCAATTATTTGATTAATTTTATTGGTCCTTGACTAAATATCCTTTACCTTGTCCCTTAAAAATCTAAGGCCTCTCTCCAACATGAACCCCCATTATTTTATTATCATCCAACACCTTCAACACATGAGTACATTATTCTCCTAACAACTTCTACCTCAAGGTATCCATCAAAGTGTACAAGTCAGCCAAGGCATCTAGTAAAAATACAACTACAACCAATGACATTCTTATGCCATCTCTTTACCTCTAGAGAACCATTTTTTGTGACCTCACCTAGTCCATGGTTCTCTACTCAACCTATTCCTCCACTACATCTTAACACATTTCAATAGTCTAGTTCTCTAAAACTAACTTAGTTAATGTCCCTAAAACCAACCTAGTCCACTACATCTCAACACTTTTTGACATTCAAATGCTTAAGACCTTAATTAGTCTATTATCATAAACCCAACCTATTCCACTACATCTTAATAAAATTAGGCATTCTGGCACTCAACATTTTAACACTCCAAACTTGACTAAATCCATGGTCCTAGACCTAACCTAGTCCATTACATCTTGACACTTTTCAACATTAAACCTCCAAACTTGACTTAATCCATGGTTGAAGCCTATCATGGGATGAATATGCCAATGTAGGGAAACTCCTAATAATTCTAGAGAGTTCCTCTAGTGCATCTACATTAGATAATATCAATATCAAGGTGAAATATTAAAATACAACTATGTTAAATACTTGGGGAAAAAAATACTCCACTGACATATTAATTTCTTCTCACTTGCTGAGAGAATTAACCATTACCTAAAAAGTATGTCTATTAGGAGGAATTTTATATTGGATCATTTCTCTATAAAATCACCTAGCATGCTCTAAGTAATTTAATTCTTACATGCTCTAATAAAGGAGAGCCCAAAGAGTAGAGTGAAGAGTTATTTCACAAGGATTATCAATCCATTAGAGTTCTAAACCTACTTATGATAACAAAAAAATTGCACCAAATCCTCAACCAACCTTCAAATTATGCCATTTTTAAATATTTTTATAAAAATTATAATACGGAGGATGTGGCACTTGCAGTGACATATTCAAGGGAGTTGAATGTTCTAGATTTGTGATGATTACTTTGAAATTTGATTTAGAATTAATTATGTGATCTTTAAAGTTGTATTTTGAGTTATAAGATTTAATATGTGAGTATTACATATTATTTAAACAAAATTTTGTTTCAATGTAATTCAACATCTTTGGTTTAATTCTAAATTCCATAAATGTTAATAGTGAGAAATTGGAATAAAATGTTTAGAGTGATAAATTGGAACATTATACTAATATGCTGTCTTCTATTATAGATTTATGAATTGGATAACTCAAACACAATATCTATAGAAAAATCTCCACTCAATAGAGGGTGATGTAAGGAAAATGAAAATGTTGTGATTCCAATTCTTCCCCCAAATGACATTATCCTATATTTTACTCAAGTAAGAGGTAAAAGAGGTGCATCAAGATTTGAACATGAACAATGTAGAATGTTTTTAGAGAATAATGTTACACCAAACATGGGGTGTAATTTAAACTCAACTACTGATGATGCTCTTCTAGCATCTAATAATGAATGTGTTTATATAGATAGACAACCTTTATCACCTATTATGGAACGCAATAGTGGTTCTATGCATCCATGTTCCAAACAAATTGCATGTGAAATAACAAAGTTGAAGGATGTTATTTTGGAAAAAGACTTCATCATAACTTAGATTCAAGAAAGGTTAAGTACATATGAAATTATGCTAGGAATGACTCCTCACCAACCCTTTACATTATCTTTGTTGGTTCAAATCAATGGAGTTTTAGATCAACTTCCAAGACATCAATTTAATCACAACATGAAGCAAGATACAATACTAAGATAGATTCAAGAAAATACAACAAGATTAGAAGCTAAAAACAAGGATATTTTGGAGAAGTGTAATTAATTGTAACTTTTCACAACTATATCACAGACGAGTAAGCTCTCAATATACAAATGAATACTTATTATATCTAAAAAAGGGTATAGGTTGGTATTAGGCATAATTAAATTTATGGAAGTTGGAAAGGTTTTATAGAAAATCAATTGAGGAAGTGAAAGATGATGACAATATTTCTAGAATTGGGCACTTCATCAATGAGAATTATAATGATGAGCCCAAGGTTGAGAATGTGCTTGTTCACTTGGATGGTGTCATTGGTAAAATTCATTCCATTATTATGAATGAGATTCAAAATGATTTTATACCTAGAAATATATCTTCTATTTTTGTTGAATTAAACATGACCCATAATGATTTATAGTATCTCAAGAATTTAGACAAGCATGGTTTAATTAAGGGTGTAACCCTAAAAGTTGTAGTTGATGAAATGAATTTATGGGCTAAGGAATCTCAAGCATTGAATATGCATTGGGTTAGAATAGATGGTTTGACTTTTGGGGTAAGAATTATGTATGTAACATCATAAGATACATTTATGGTTGACACAAATGAGATGCAAAATGGGATTTTATTATCTGAAGTTTCATTCAAACTTAGAATAGATTCCTGTATCCATTATGATTGAGGTGGCCAAGTATGAATTTTTTTATTTGAGCTATTACAATATAGTGGGTTGATGTATTGTATTAGCCTTGGTAAATTTGATGGGAAAGAGGAATACAAACAAGTTTTAGCACATGTTTTAGATCTTACATTTGAAGATAATTTTATGAACCAAATTATTTATCTTTGTAATGAAGGTATTATCACATCAAATTATAGGTAGGCGAAGGCCAGTTTATATGAGTGTCATGATTTAGTGGAAACTTGCATATTTGTATGCAGTAAGGAAGTTCTATGATGGGGAATAAATTTTGTCCTTGATGCACCTAAAAAAAGAGAGACATACACATGGTTACCATGAAGCATTGTATTCAATAAGGAGATACAATCTACAACATTTCAAATATATACTCAATGCCTCATAGGCTACTTATTATAAGTTATTTATTTTATTACAATTAATAATTTACATGCCATTTTTTCACCATTACATGTTAACCTAATTTTATACTAAAATTTTAGGAAATGATAATTGATGTCACACTTAAACATAACAAATAATGGGAATATAAAATTGACATGCCTATTATAAACATTGATGTAAACATGTATGGTGCTGATTTAAAAGTTGTGATCGATAGAAAAAATGAGTTCAAGATAATTTTTCCTAAAAATATGTTATTATTTTTTATTATTTCATGGTTAAAGGAATGATTCAAGTGAGTCTAAAAACATTCATTTTCCAACCATTTTAGCTTAAGCCTAGGTTGATTTCAAAGATTGTATATTGTGCCCATCATGTTGGAATTCATACTGTACTAAAGATGCTATGAGAAATATAAAGAGTGGCACAAGAGTATGAGAAGAAACATCTACCCAATGTCGGTGAGAAAACAAAGTTAAAATTTTGGGAAGATCTTGAAAAACTTGGTCTTTCTTGTAAACTTGGAAATGAAGTGACCCACAAAGGCCTAAAGTACAAGGATCTCAACTATGGACAATCAGATGGTACCAAAGCTGACAAGATCCCCTTTCACCATGAAGGAATTATAAAGGTAAAAATTGACTTTCATGATTGTGTTTTGTTTTGATGATGTAAGGTGTTTTGTTAAGCATTTTATGCTAGTCTCAAAAATAAGAGTGGTGTTTTCCATTACATACATAAATGTTTTTTATAGGGTTAAGTGTTTAGCATTGTATAAAAGATAACTATTTTTTTATCACAAGCTATTGAATTTATGCAAGATGAAGAAGGTTACAAAAAAATATTGAGGATGTGGAAGACTTATGAAGAATTTCACAAGTTGCAATTAAAATCCTCTTGAGGACATGATCCTTTTCATTATGAGGAAAGGTATATCTCTATCCAATATTTCTAGATGCAATGCTTAATTAAATATGTGATTATAGTTTCTAATTTTAGGTAGCTTTATTATTATAGTTGTGTTCTAAACTTGTTTTTATCAATGTAAGATTGGCTTTCTTATCAGAGAATGGCATTGGTTATGTTCAATTTGCTTTTCATTTCCATATATGTACATTTAGGGATCCCATGCTATATAGATGATGAAGTTTAATTTCCCAAGGAATTTTGGCAACTAAGAAATGAGTTTATCCAGTGCAAGCACATGAAAATTAAAAACTTGAATACAAACATGGGAGGTGGCCTAAAACATATAAAAATTGAAGGTGAAAGTTTGGGTATGAAAGCATGATTGAAATAGATAAAATATGCCTTGTTAATAAGTTAAGGGCATAATTTTTAATGCTTATTATAAGATATGAAAGTTTATTTCATAATGGGAAACACTATAAAATTCAACTAGCACATGTTTGAAGTGATCCTTAAGAGGAGTATGATAAGGACCCTGAAATAATTAATATTGAAGCTATGACAAATTTGGATTCTCATTATGAAGATACCTCCCCTACACAAGTTAGACAAATATTAAGGTCATGACAAAGATTAAAAAAGATAACCTTGCCTCCTATGGTAATTATATTATTTTAGTACTAGCTTTAATTATTTTGATACACTTGCCTAATCAACTAATTATGTTTTTTTAATTTTTTGTTATAGAATAACTATCTGTCTAGAATCAGATCTATGAGTGAACATGCAAAAGATGCTTATGTGGATTCACATCATTTTGGCAAGTCTCATCTTAAGGATAAGGTATACTTAGAACCTTTGTTGAAATTTCACAAAGAACTTGAAATACAACATGATCTTGTTACAAATATGGAGACGGAACTAAAGACTCACAATAACACAAGTGTTTAAAATATGCTCAAGAGACCTCATCATGTCTCAACATCTATAACTTTGGTAGAAGCAACAAAAGGGTCATCTATTACTCAAAAGAGAGAGAAAAGTGTGAAGAATAAAAACTCTTGTAAAGTCAAAGATTGAAGACTTTTTCCTGATTAGAATGTAAACAAGTTATCATTCATAATTCTTATATTCATTATTTGTAGTTTATGCCTCTAATTCTTATACACATTCTATTATTCATTCTTTGCAGATTTTGTAGTTTATGCCTCTGATTTCTGTATCCACAAAAGTTGTGGTTTGGAACACTATAGTTTAGATGTCAACAATCTATTTTGATTGTGTTGTGTCTCATTTTCTTTGCACAGGTAATTATAGACATTTTGAGGTTGAACCTCATGTTATTACAAATATTTTAGGTTCTATATTTGAACCCAATATTGAATTATCATTATGTTGAACTACCAAAATTAAATAATCATTGTTTATTCTTTAGTTTAGGATAATTATTTCCTAGCTTTGTATGTCATGTGTTATTTATAAATTGAACTTTTCTTGACGGCACAATGATGGTTTATATGGGAAAATTATGTCTATATTATTTTTTTAAAAAGGAATTATTTATTGGAAGTTATTAGATGATATGTGATATTATAGGGAGTTTTATAGATAATTATCTTTTCAGTCATCTTATGGGCTAGGTTTTAATCTTAATTTAATTATGCATGGGATTGGTTAGAATTTTTTACCCCTTAAAGGGTTGTGGTTCAAGGAAAAATATGTGTATTCATTTTTATAGGTCCTTGATGCTACACATTGGCTTCATATGGTATAAAAACCAAGTCCTCATGAATGGCAATAGATCATGGTCCATAAATTATTGGTGAATAACATAGATGGATGTAGAAAAGTGTAGGCTATGTTTGTCATTACATTCATAATTTCATATTATATTTCACTAAATTCTATCTCTCTCCTTTGGACCTTCAACATGATATCCTTTTTTATGGAAGGGCATTCCATTTAAATGGACATTCATCAACATGGTTTTATTCCTAACTAGTACTGATTTTGATACCAAAGGGAAACATGATTGATATAATATTGATCTCTTATAATGCTCAAATGTCTTGATTTTATTTTCAAAAATTATTGTTGTGATTTAATAACTTTGACAAGCTAAGGATTAATAAGTTAAAGTAGTAAATGATCAATTTTAATATGATGATAACATGAATAGTAGATCCTTGGGGTCATAATTAGATATGTGATGTATTATACTGACTAATGATGGTTTAAATTTCCTAAATTTATAATCATTATTTTAAGAAATGATGTATCTAGTATCATTGAAAACATGTAACAAGAGGTCTTATTTGGAGTTACAAAGTAGAATGTTATATTGTGTTGACCCAAGCATTAAATCAATGATTTGTGGTGACCTAGATAATTGTTTCTTAGACTTGATAAGAGTAAGTTCATGACCAAACACCAAAAATATTCTTCCATATGTATGAGTTTTAGATATGATTTTATGCATTACCTTATTTTTTTTGAAATCTAAGGCCATTTATCCTTAGAGATTTTGTCATGTAACTAGGAGTCATTCCCTTGCTTTGCCCAACTAAAACTCCAGAGAGATAGGCTAGATTATATTAACCTTGTTTAGGCTTGTAATTCAAAAACTTGGTCGTAAGTTTCTTATTGGATCTAGTATAAACTATACCCTTAACTTGACTTACTTTAAAAATTGAGATCATTCCTTGACTGATGATTTGAGAGTTATATGTTTGTAATTATCCTATATGACCCATTGCAGTAATCTAGCTAGCATGGGATAGTAATGGAAATATGTGAAGACCCATGATAAAGTAATTTTCCTTCATTATACAATTGTGACTAAAATTGAAGAGAATGTAATTTATCAAACCTTGAGATTATTGATTAGAAGTAAAATATGCACAAGTAAAATTTTGAGATTTCTAAATTATGTAGATCATTGCATAAGAGAGAGATAAGTGAACTTGCATAAGAAAGTGATGAGTGAAATTTCACTTAGTATTGTATACTAATAAAAATGATTCATGTTTGTGAATAATTTTTTTGTAATGGATGATGAGAGCTTGTGCTTGTTCTCTCTCCTTCTTTAGTTTTAGTTAAATATTTAATAAAATTTAAGATTTTCTCCACTCCCTAATTGTTTTAATAAGGATTCCTATGCTACATTTGATGGACATAGGTTGGTTAAATTTAATAATCTATTATGATTCACTTGATGCATATCTCTTGACTGTAATTGATGTCATGTAATGGATAGGAATGCTTTTTTTCAAATCACAAGAAAATATTACTTATAAGGGTTGAAAAATTTGGCGTGATAGTTATTTTGGCAATTGAAAATTATTATTTTCCTTCTCTACCAAAAAATAAAAAAAACTTCTATCATCTACATAACAAGGCATATTTGTGTGCAAGTTAAAACTATTAAATTTACCACATTGCATTTCTTGTTTTATTTTTACCTCTCAAACTATAAACATAATGAGTTTTGAGCCTTTAGTAGGTGTGGTTTCTTTCTTTGGTTTCTAGTTGTTGGTGATAACTCAATAAACTTGGGTGTGATTTATTACTTTAATTTTATTTGTTGGTGAAAAGTCAATAAACCTAGTTGTCATTTCTTTCTTTGTTTTCTAGTTTATGAGTCAATAATCTTAGGCATGGTTTCTTTCTTTGCTTTCTAGTTGTTGGTGATGACTAATGAGTATAAATCTATAGTGTTAATTTTAGAATTGGGTAATAGGAGATTAAAGTAGGACAAATATAATCCAAGCCCAATGATACTCCTTTTGAATGGGTGATGCACATTTAGACGTGTGAGATTTCTCATGGGAAAATTTAATTAAAAAAATAAAACATTACAAATTTCATTTTGTTAATGGCAATAATTCCATGACATAAAAATATGAAATGCAGGCAGCCATGAATTGATAGGTTTTATATAGGAATATCATGGTTGTTCTTATCAATAAGTTATCATAGTTGTGATGAAGTGGGTTAACCTATTATAAAACTTAAGGTGGTTGTAAAAACAAATAAAATTATGATTAACTTGGATGTTGTAACTTATTGATATTTTGAAACAAATTTTAAATCAAGTGACCTTGTTTATTTGATAAAATTTCTTAAATGTTAAACTAATTTTGAGTATAATTATGGTAATGAACCTTGAGGTGGTAAAACTTCAAACTCAGACATAAAATTTAAAAATCTTATTGACTTTGCCTAATAACAAAGAAACAACAATTTAAAAATGAAACTGACATTGCCAACTTATGAAAAACATATTTATATGACCTCCAGTTAGGTAGAAATTATCTCTTTAAAATTTTTAGATACTTATTTAGCATATAGGATTCCCCTTATGGGTAGTTCACTTTATCTTTGATTGTATTAAACACTACGTGATTTCTCCACTTTTTTTATGAATTGGTTTGAGATTTACATAATTGTTTTTTTTTTATTGAAATAGATAGCTTGGATATATTTGTTTCTTGAAATACTATTTTTTGGATCATAAATAAGAATTATCAATAAGTCATTTTGGGGTATTTTATGCAAATATATGTTTACTTTAATATTCGCCATTTTTTAGAAAGTCTAATTCATGTAGGACTTACAATTGATTGTGTCTACATCCACTAGGAAGGTTTTGAATCTGAGTCTCAATAATAATAAACTATATTACCTATAATTTACCACTAGATCACATCTCCCTAGGTGTATAAAGTCCACTACTACTGGATAAAAGCATCAAGTTTTTGCATACTAGATTACCTATTGATGTGTATTTTGTGCACACTCCAAAATTTAACGAGGTGACCTCTAAAATTTTAGGATCTTAATGGAGATAAGATCCACTCTAGGGTATGAGTTGTAGGTATGGGTTAAACAATTAGGTGGTGGAATACCAGGTTGAGTATGTAGGTTGTGAATTAGATGTTTTATATAATGAAATGCTTCTTAAAATAAAATAAAACCTAAGTGGATGGCTAGATATTAATCTAAAGGTAGGTAGATCATAAAATAAACTCCAAAAATAGGGAAGGGTAGAGTAGAAAAGAAAGTTATATAGCCTTAAGTATCACCCTATAGGTTGTTTTCTACTATGAACAAGTGTTGATATAACTAGTGTTTACTACTTGTAGTTATGGTACACTTACATGCGAACACAATTAAAGAGTCTAGAGATAAAACATAGTAAACTTAATGATCTCAATTGAAGGCTTCTCCTTTTAGAGTTGATATTGCACAACCTTATTTAGGAGATTATAGATCAAATCAAGAAGGTGTCTAGGGTAGTTGTAGCACACACCTAGGTGAGTATAATAGAAAGAAAACACTCCTCCACACCTCAAAATTTTAACACAATCTTAACCAATTACTTTGATCAATAAAGACTACTAACTTTTAATAGATTTTGCACATCTTAGATTAGCGTATATCAATAATATTAATTAGAATTATCTATATCATATTAACACTTCAAATTATTGAATTAACATAACCAAAAAAATAAAACCTTAATAGCACAGAGATAGGAGGAAAGAACATCGACATAGTTACATGATAGTCAAACTGATTTCTTCTTGTATTGATAAAATTTTTCCAACCCTTTATAATGATGGATATACATGTATAAATAGACTTAGGGAGGGGTCACCTCATCCTCCAAGTTCATTTAAACTCATATTTACATTGTGATTAAAACCTTAGTTCTAATTTTAGTCTCAAAACTGCATGTATGCATGAATATATATAACTATCACTATGTCTAAACATAAGTCAATCTATACAAAGAAATGAAACATGTGCATACTCATAGATAGTCTAGAAAACTTTTACATTCTAATCCTAAATTCAATTAAATTGTGAGTACAAAAGTTAATACTTTTTTCATACATGATACAAAATTTGCCTTTATCTCAAGGTTGTCTAGGTGTTTGCATGGTGCTTTTAATTGTCAGAGGTATTGAGGTAAATGATGGGAATAAATTGGAATTTGAAGTTCTAGCTTTCTTCTTTTCTTATATAACTTTAAAGTGCTTGTCCTTGAGGTCATGCTGATATTGGATAATGTCCATGTACCCTTTTGAATTTTTATAAGATCCTTGCATACTCAGTTTTTATATTTTAAAGTTTGTTCTAAAAATTTCCACCTCTGTTACCTTCTTCCTTGAAAAATTTAGCTTGAGCTCAATCTCCTCCAATGAAAGTCCCTAAAGATGTTTCTTAAAGTTGATGGAAGTTTGTTGAAGAAGTTGATCAAAATTAATTTTGCTTATTGGCCTACTTACTGAATTTATTGCTTGTGAGAGATTTAGCTCTCCTAGGATTTGTAAAAAGAGAGATTTATGTTTTACATACTTAGGCATTACTACCTCAACTTCCATGATTCAATATCTATCTTCTTGAGTTTTGATGACTACTAGGTTGAGATAATTATATCCCTCTAGGGGTGCCATCAGGTCAAGGTGGTTGTATGCCTTATTAGTTGTATAAATAATCTAAAATTTCAACTCATTCTCATCATGCTTCAAGGAATTAAATAATTTATGAGTCTCAACTACATGAGGGGTCAATTCTTCCTTAATTGCAACAATGGCTTGAAGAATGTTGTGTAATCTGGAAGTAATGTTCTAGACTTCAATTTTAATTTCAAGAGGAATATAAACTATTTTTTGTTATTCCTTTATTTACCCCTAATATTGAAAATGTTATTCTTTCACTTTCTCTAATTCATGCTTGAGATCTTGTCTAGTCATTAATATTCTACCATGCAATTATAGTAAGGCATAATTATGAGTCTTGAGATAGGAATTCTAGTCTTCCATGTATGGGGATCATTCCAATTTCTTGTTATTTTTTTTGAAAAGGTAAATATCTCTTGTATCTCTTCTAAGATAATCCCTCTCCCAGTTTGATCTTCCAATTTTCTCTTTATTACCCTCTAAACACTCCCTATGGATTTATAAAATATGAAACTTACTGTGGGTAGCTATGTGATTGTGAGGTTTGGCTTCTAGGAAGCCTTTAACCCTAAATCAACTAATCACTAAGGGATGATCAATTAGAATGGGTTGATTAGCTAAGTGTCCTCAGTTGTAGTCTTAATCAATTATTTTTTATGCCTAATTTAAAGAATATTCAAGTGCTTGATTAGGAAATAAAGGCCAAATGATTTTAGATCAATCCCCTCCCCCATGTTGAGGCAGTGAGTGGATTGTGTACATTGGTTTTTTATTCTCAACTTTCTCTAAAGATGTTATAATGCTGCATTAAGAAGAGTTGGGGGAAGGCATTGAAAAATCTATTTGAGTGAATTTTACATGAAGTTGGGAACTTGCCAATCCTCCCATGACTTTCTTAGAGGCCTTCCTTTTGGCTTTAGGTGGTGTTGGGGAAGTGGTAGAAGTAGATACATATGTAATGGAAGACATGGGGGAGGTGAATAAATTGGTGGAGTAGAAATTTTTAGGAAAGTGGAGACAACATGGATCAAGGAGACATCCTCTACCTTGAGAGTGAGTAGGGGTGGTTGGGAAATGAAATGAAAAGGAACTGAAATAACTATAGAAAGGGAAGCAAAAGAGAAAATTAGATTAGTAGAGATAAGAGGTGTTGTATCTTTACTTGATTGATCACCATCTAGACACGAATTTAATTTAATATCCTAGAGGTTAAGGGCCTTTTCTCTTTACAACTCCTCTTCATCCAGGTCTCTTTTTTCACTAATAGGCTTTCCTTTTGTAGCCCGTTATTGAGCTGAAGTAGCTCCTAATGGTTATTCCCCAATAGATGGGTTCTTTGGAAGAGGATGAGCCCTTGGTTTCCTCTTATAACAAATGGTAGTCTTTTCAACTATGGGGGAGGCATCTTTAATTGGTTTAGATGGAACCTCCACACTTTTAAGTTTTTGAAAAGGTGAAGGAGTTGGATGGTCTAGGCCCTCTTAATCTAAGGAATCAAGGAAAATTGGATCTCCTTGAGCTCATCTAGGTCGAGCTTTAATTGTAATGGGGTCATTTTTTACAACCTTACATATGTGGGGAGATTCTTGAGAAGGCTTTCCTTGAACTGCTAATGGCTGTGGAGGCCCTCTGATCCATAAATCTAAGGTTGCCCATTTGCCTAGGGGTGGGATCCTAAGTCATGCATATAAAATGGAGACAGAGGGATCTCCCTATATAATTTTTAGATGATATTCTCTTAATCTTTTTGTTTGTACCATTTCTAAGACTAGTCATCATCCTTGGCATTCAATAATAGGAAGTCATGATCATAGGGCTCATGTTAGTATGGAATACCAAGACCCTTGATATGATTTTGAATCCTACCATGAGGATACCAATCCATATGAGGCAATGTGGCTAATGAATAATATGTTCTCATTTCCCCACTTCTATGAAGTGTCTCTAAATTTTGTAGCATATTCATCCTATCATTAGATGAGAGGCATAGATTGTGCTCTTCTCCTTCTTTATCAAATCCTCATCCACACTCCACCATAATTGGAATGATATCTCTTATTATGCTAGCTTGTTTGGCATGTAATTGGGGAGATGTAAGGGGTTGAATTTATTTCAAGTGACCATGATTAATGTGTAATATATGTATAATCTATAGTCACCCCATGGTGCTAACTTATTTGTAATTGACTTGGATATCATGGGTAGTTGGGTTTCATGAATTACCTACCATACTTATGGGTACATATTCTCTATAATTCAAGTGATGTTCTTAGATAATGTGTATATGTGCACAAATGAATAATAATCATAAGTGTGATTCTTGATGCAATATAGAGATGGATCCTAGAGTGATCCATACTACATATATATAGTTCCCATCACAATATTTAAGAGGTATGCCATCATATATATGTGGCCACCAATAGGCTACTTATCCTTGTGTAGAACATTTTCTCTCAACCTGACACTGATTATCTCCCCCAAGGAAAAGGTCAAGTCTGAAGTCATCATCATAGCCAATAATGGGACCCATTCTAGGTGAAGAAAATGGATGTTTAAGAAACCATATAGTATGTTAAGAGGGCCATCCCAATGCAAACCCAAATCTTAAACTTGGTGATAGGCATGAGGTCCTTATCCTTTGAGATGATCATCTCCCCAAGGAGAAACCACTTGGTGAGCATTTTTTTAATATAATTATTTTCCTTCCACCCTAACACCCTGTGGAAATCATAAGTGGCATCTACAATTAGTAAAGATAAATAACTTTGAAATGTATCTCTTGAGATGTAGATAATGATAGTTTAATTTTCTATGTGGTGCAAATAGTCATCCCCCATTATCTTTCTAGTGAGGAAGAGATCTTGTAGTAGGTCTATGTATGGCATCACTTTGGGCTTGGTTTTTAGGAAGTGTAGCCCTTATCATTTGAGAGGAAGTAAGTCTTCCACCAATAGTTTTTGTGTAGGTGTTAATATTTCCTCCTAAGTGTGGATGTCTTATACATCAATGGCATCCCACAAAGTTGAATAATTAGTGTATAGATCATTAAAATTGGTGAAGTCAAAAATAGTATATG
This sequence comes from Torreya grandis, assembly GCA_037957365.1. Lineage (NCBI taxonomy): Eukaryota > Viridiplantae > Streptophyta > Pinopsida > Cupressales > Taxaceae > Torreya > Torreya grandis. The sequence goes on from JARHVA010001818.1 coordinate 2,979,074, forward strand.
TGTATTTAGTGGATTCCTTTATTGAGAATTGGGATGGTGGCAAGAATCCTATGAATGTTCTAGATGAAGAGGCCATGGTTTGGTTATTAAACTTTGATATCTTGTCTTTAATAGATTCAATTTTACACTCAATATGTAGGTTGTTAGGACTCATTTTCAAGGTAGTAATTTAACTTCATAATTTTTTTAATGATGAATAAGCATGTTGATAGTCTCAAGTCCTTGATATAAATTTAGCATTCAATTCTAGTTCATGCACCATTAATGTCCAACATCTATGAACTCTCTTTGTTTGTGTAATTCTAATTTTAACACTTTATTTTGTGGGTATGCCATGTTGTTATCTTTTGAAAAGTGTCATTAAGTTATCTTCTTTTGCTTTATTGGTTTTTCTAGGTAGGTTATTGGTAGTCAGGGATCAAGTCTTATGTTGTTATCAAATTGACCAATTATTGTGAATCAAGGATTCCAAAAATAAAGTCTAAAAAAAATCCCAATGACCAAACTCATCTACACTAAAATTATAGTCACAAGTACCAACAAGAAAGATCGAACATTCTTATTGAAGACAAAAATCCTAAAGATTTAATTGCCAACCACCAATTTAGAATCATAAATATCAATGTAATCTGCTGAAGGGTAAACTCTCAAATGCAAATAATGAATATAAAAATTGAAGACAAAATAGTGAGGGATAAAAGCCACTAAGTAAATGTTGAACATAAAGTATGAAGACCAAATTTTTGAAGAACAAGGAACTACCGACAAAACCTACAAAAACTCTAAAGATTAAATACATAACTAGACACTCATCAAAGAATCAAATCCACAACACTTTTAATGAATAATAAACTAGACCACAGAAGAACCTTGAATAATTTCACTGAAGAAACCCTCTAAATACTTGATCCAAAGACCAAATAGTGAAGGCCACAATTCAAGATTTCTAAAGAGCCAAACCTATGAACAAAATTCTTGAATGCTTTGGCCAAATACCAAATTCTAAAGACCAAAATGCATATGTCCCAAAAAACCTTGTGTAGATGTAAAACTTCTAAAAGAGATTAATAAATTAGTTCAAAATGTAAAAGACTCATTCACTTGTATTTTCTAGCTTGGTAAATTTAGATGCAACACATAATAGTTCTTAGAATAAAGACATCATAAAAAAGGCTTAGAATTCTACAAGGCATAATGGGTCCCTATTCAAACAAAGGAATGGGGGTATGTTGAGTAAAATATTACCAAAGTTCTTTTTAAAAACCTTTTAATTTTATATAATCTCTTATTTTTGAAAAAAATGTGTATGTTCTCTTCACATTTTAAATACATTTTTTTAATATTTACATGTTTATTGTTTGTCCTCTTGGAACAACCCTCTTAAATATATTTCTTACTTGATGTACTATTTGTGTTTGATGCATGTCAATTAATGTAGCATCAAATCATCTGAATTAATACTCTTTAACCTACCTTCAATGAATTATTTGTATAAGATTTTGGTTTGTGCATGTTGTAGTCTATTTATTCCATAATTTCATGGGCTAGACAATCTTGCACAAAACATAACACATGAATTTACCACATAAGATATAATGTAATATGATTTTGATACAATTTGTGAAGTTGAATTGACTATGTGCTTCACTATTCACACATATTACAAGTCATAATCATATATATATATAAATATTATTAGTTTGAATGCTTCTTAACTACCAACTTGAAGATGTGTAGAAAATAACTTCATCAACACTAAAAAATTACACCAAAATAGAGAATAACATTGTAAATAATCATAGGATAAGATATATATTCAAAATCAACTGGGTTTATTGGAAAATAATTGATCCATCTATAGCTTCTGTGCAATTCTATTAAGCCTTTGTTTCAAAACCATGTTTGAAAGAATCACTTAATTTTGAAAGTTTGGAATCACCTTTTTAGTTGTTATTTCAGATCAAGTTCACCCCTTATCTTGTTTAAATATATATAAATAGAAGAGTTGTTGATGAAATCAAGGATATGAGGCTAAATTAATGGCTACCTTGACCTTACAGCCTGGACACAAACCACTCTAGTTGTATAACTAATTCAACTTAGATCACATACATTAGAGTAATTAAATACAATATAAAATTCATAATAATAATCTCAACTCTCATCCAAGTATTTATAAACATATAAACAACAAAGGAATATGACTTAGGTATATCTACAAACAACTAGTTTTAGTTCTAGGCTAAAATATCACTCCCAACTTCATATCATATCTCAAATCTTATTGACTTATAGTCTAAATTAAAAACCCATTAAAAATCTGCTCTCAGACTTCTTAGAGGTTGAATTATCTTACACATATAGTGTAGATCTAATCCTTCAATTTATAACATTAAAAGACATCTTTCAAAAATTATTTATCAAATCTCCTAGAATGTTGCTTTATTTGCATTGTTCAAATTTTGATCACCATTCAATTATCTCCATATGTTCCTTTATTGTAGCTTATCTAAGCTAGTCCATAACATATCTCCCTATTTATAGATTTATTTTCTTAAGATAATGTAGGTTGTAGCAAAGTTTCCTCCTCCAAGTTGCTTTGTTAACTAGGTTATTTTATTCCTTGATCAAATTATTTTTAATTTAATCCACAACAAAGTCTTAGATTCTCTCATACAATATTGTACCATGAAATTTTTGTTTAAATTATAATTGAAAAAATTTGGCATGACATCATCAAATGAGGATGATACCATTTCCCATACACTATACAACCTTCATGTTAAAGTGACTTAATATATGGGCATGGTTGTTACAGATTCTAAGAATTAGTATACACGAATTTGACTATATAGATATATGCAATATCTTGGTAAGATTTTTTAATAAAATGGGAAGGGAATTTTCTAGGTAGACATTTTTCCAAATATTTCTTATGATTGGAAACACTTATTTAACTATATGGATGTATGTGTGTGTGTGTGTTACAAAATTACTTGTTAACTTTTTTTAGTAGTGCTACAATATCAAGTGAAGTTTTCTAGTAATGCTACAAGATCAAATGGGATATTAGGAAAAGAGCATGGATACCAAATAAGGCATGATATAAAGTGGGTATTTTTTAAATGTTGTAGTTGCAAGTGCTTTTGGTATATGTGTAAAAAAATTTAAGTGTACACACAACAACTAAACTATGTATAAAATGCCTCAAGTAAATGTGATCTCATGGACTATAATGATTATTGGATATGCATAAAATAGTTTTTCTAAAAAGGCCTTCCAACCTTTTAAGTAAATATAATTGTTAGGTATAATGCCAAATTCCACAACCTTAGCCAACATCTTCTTATCCTGGGTAAAATGATAAATTTTGAAATAAGGCATGGACATTGATCAATTATTCATGATCATGAAGATTAAAAATAACTGTGTCATCATTTAATAACTCTGGTCAGAAGTGCTTTTCTCACCTGAAAGGAAGATCAAAGAAAATTTTGTATCATAAAGGTAATTTTTATAAAATCCAAAATGATCTATTTGTAATTTTAATAAATTGGAGGAACTTGGATATGATATTATCAACATCCTCACAAATACAAATCAAGGCCCCAAAATTAGGCTAGACAAATAATAATTTTTCTTGTCATTTGCACAACTCTACATAGAATATTAGTAGCTATAAAAAAAAGATATTATCAAAATTCTACATAAAATGTTATTATCTAGACAAAAAAGATAACCTACCATGCAACAATACTTCTAAATGCTAATTATTTGCTTCAAGAGATTTTGTCAGAGTAAGACTAAGAATATCAATCTATGATGCAAGACCATAGTTTATAAGTGAGCTAGGCTGATAAATAAATTATCACAATGGACCTTCATTTACTTATGGATCAATTGTGAACATTACTAACAAAGCATCTATAGCTTGCCCATAGTAGAGTAAATAAAGTACATAAAAATAAAGACCACATAATGTAAATGTAGATTGTTTTTAAATATAAATGTATAATCCTTTTACATAGGAGCAAGCTTCATTCGTGAGTAGCTTAATTCTTCTTAACACAAGTAAATAATTAACTCTAAATAATTTAAAATGACTATGACTAATCTTACATTTAAAAATAGGGTGCACCAATCCTCATGAATCTTCCATAACAATCATGAATGGGATCCCACTGGTGCACATCCCATGAAAAATAAATAAACAACCAATTTTGTAGTATTTTGTATAAATAATGAGATTTAAATGTTAGTCCCACAAGCTGTTTCCCAAGAGGTTGAGTCTAATAAATTGAACTAGAAAGTGGCTAAAATCTATTTGGAAATGTTGAACATGTGTATAAAATAATGTATTTAAGATTTTCATAGTCTTCAATAAAAAAATCTAATGAGTTATTCCTTGTAACAATCATAGGTAGAATAGAAGGCATTGTAATAACTTCAAAACTGACCTTAAAACTTTCATTTGAACATGGAATTTATACATAAATTTCAAACCATATCATGTTATAACATGTAAGTTGATTATAAAATTTGTTTTATATGATTTGAATGTTTTGGTAATGCACATGATGTGGCTATAAAATGTGGAAATGGGAAGGCAATACTTTGTGTGCACCATATTCAATTGATGCAATCACTCCAATAGTCACTACATCTTCTGGGCCATCTATTGTAAGAAGCTAAAAAGTAGTGAAAATCCCATCATTCTTATAAATGAACCAACAAAAAAATGACTCCCCATATTGAGTGTTGGGTTCCTACCTCATTATATATTTATTAGTGAAAAAAATCCACTATACCTATTAAAAAGGAGATAAACAAATTGTTAGAAATGAATAATAAATTCATATATTAATGAAAAATAAATGGTTAAAATTAATGAAAAGTTACATACCATCAATGATATCAGATGGAATCAAAAATTCTTTTTGGGTATAGAAAACCTCACGTGGATGCAAATTGACACCTTGGGGAATTTGGTGAGCTCTACCAATAACATCCACATGGATTTTAAACATTATTACCCAATAAAATGTTTTATCAATGTGTATATATACTAAACATTCAAACACTTCCATAAGATATGGGATTATAATTGAATCATCTTTAGTTATTCTAGGGAATTTCTCATAATAAATATAAACTACATCCTTGGTTTGATTGTAAAATCAAATGGCATTGAGCTATGTACCAAGAGGCATTCCAAACAAGTTAATTTCTTGAAATTGATCTTTATAAAATTACCAATTATCAATAATGGAGGAACATCTAAATTGGACCCCATATAATACCCTCACTTGATGGTTCTAATTGTAGCAATTTCATGATGATCATGACAACCACTATCAAACAAATGTGATTTTATTACACTTAACTAAGGATGGTGTAACATATGATTTCATCTCCATATACATAAACCATATGCACAAGAAAAATATTGGCATATCTTTCTATCCATGTATCACATAAAACAAGAGTGTATAAATTAAGATCATCATCACAAGGATATAGTTGAGAGAAATCTATGTATCCCATGTGTAACTCATTAATAACCCTACAAAAACTATACTTTTACAACAATTATCTTCTCTAACCATTTAAATTGTATCAAATTATGGAATAATGCCCCTAACATGGTGTGTATCTGATCATTTTAAAAGTTCATAAGGTATGGGTTTCTCATTAGAAGGGATATCGCACACATTCCCACTAGATGACACCTTCTCACTTGAAAATAATTTTACATTTCCTCATTTTTATTTTGGTTTATTATTTTATTTTTGTTGATGTGGAATATCCCTTTTCCTTTCTCTTTTTTTCTTAACTAAATATTTATCCATTGATTCATTATAAAGTCGCATTGATTCTTCAAAAATCTCTATTGGCAATGGTCTAGGTAATGGGCTAGGCCATTTAAAGTTTAAGGGATAAAGCTTGTGTTCAAAAACCACTTATTGGGATAGGTTTTTTCAATAGATAAATTAATGGAATTTATAATAATCAAATAAAACACATTCGTCAACAAAAAGGAAAAAATGAAGCAAGACATATAAATAAGTAAGAAATACATGTTCAAAAGGTAAGTTAAATTTAAAAATATAGGAATGACACATAATGTAAGAAAACTTGGCATCGAATTAACACTCATAACTCCAACTATTATGTGCATGACCTGATAATGGCCAGTGCTGGTCATACAAGAGAGTTATGCATAAGGTTGATACAATAAGGCATAAAATTCATTGTTTCACTTATAATCATGTGGATGTTATGCACAAAGATCATGAGTGGAAGGAAATGGACCCATTATGGATACATGGGCCCTTCTATTTAGCCTCATGGAATTTTGGCTATGGATACCCTCAGGTGCAACCTATTAAGACAAAGGATTATGCATCACCCATAGGTGTCAATTTTTTTAGTTGAGAATGATAATGATGCAATTATATGCCCATGAAAATTACCAATATCTATATTTGTTAGTTTTAATATTTTCAATTTTTATTTATAAGCCTCAGCTAAAAAGGGGGCCTACATTATTTATGAATGTTGCAAAATTTAGCTAAGGGGTAAAGAGATGGGTGAATACTTAAAACCCTTAAGGGAGTCATATATTTTGTCAATAAAAATCCTCCAAAATTACAAATTTTATCTTTAGTTGGATATTTCACAAATTATTCTTTCTAAAATATATCAAACCATCTCATGAGAAAAGGATTTGATCCAGGAACATCATTTAAAATGCAAATTTTATACATAGTAGTCTGAATGTTTATAAGAGTCATATTGTGGAGACCTAGAAGCCATTCTTAATTTTATGATTTTACAAGGTATAATAGGTCTTATGAATCATAAGAATATTATTTTTATCATTTGAATCATATAAAATTAGTTGAAATTCCACTATTGGCACTTTGACTCCAAAAGTCACATTTGAATGTTCAAATTGTGTTCTTAAGGCTTGTAAGCCCTTGTGGCGAGTTGTGAAGGTATGAGTCTCTTTTAGTGGTCATATAAGGATATGAAAATGATGAAAAATCACATTTCAACTTATGTAAACATAAAAACACCTCATCACCATCTAGAAAGAGGAAAAACCTATGTTGAACAAATAAAAAATAACATATTCTATGTTAAGGAGTTGTTGAGAAGACTTAGATCTTCTATCTTATCAAGAGACCCAAACTTAAGGGTTGAATGAGAGAATATAGGATTCCATAATATAAGGAAAAATACTATAAATATATTCACACAAGTAATGATGAAGATAGATGAGGTGAATAAAAGAGGAGGATGAGAGAAGTTTGTATAGAGGTCTGTGTAATAGGTCTACAAGAAGACTGTGTAAAGTGTTATAGTGTTTTGATGAATAAATAAAGTTTTTTATTGATGTTAAAAAATTGCTTGGTTTATTATGGATTATGAAAATGTGTTATTCATATAATCATGAGCTCAATATGTGTTTTGTAACCTCATTTACATGACTGTGTGAGAAATTATAAAAGTCCATGTGTAAAGAAGGATTGTAACAAGGGAGTTTCATGTGTTTTGAGTTGCATGGGAGATCAATAACCAATAATAAGGTAAAAAATAATATTCCATAATATTTTTTCATCATTATTCTCAATTTATCAGTAAAATTACAATAATTTTATATAATTATATCCTCTTGGGTTCAAGAATAGGGCACTATAGTAATAATTAAAGGAAAACATTAATGTTTCATGTGTTTTTTTATAAAGAATTATTGAGTCTAAATGATTGAGAAATGTTTAAGTATTTTTTTAGGGTTTGTTCCAAGTTAATGAGTGTTTGAAACTCCTTTGAACTCCTAAAATCCATTTTTAAGTGCATTGAGGTTGTCTTAAAAGCCTAAACCCAAAGATAAGGACAATGAGTAGAAAAAGAGATATAACTTAAAAAGAAACCACGAAAAAGTATTGAAATTATGTATAATGATGTGGAATATTGTTTAAAAATGTTTAGAAGTGGTTGTATATCCTAAAATTCCTCTAATCATAATATAATGAGGATTGTGTTTTAAGACTGTGTATGCAAACATGGCTCTAAAATGTCAAAAGAGGTATGTCCTTAGTTGTAGTATTCAAAATTATTTAATAAATTATGTGAGAGTGTAAGTGAATGATTTAATAATTTTTCTCATGATTTCAAGTTTTGGTGAGTCCCAAAAGACCAAGTAATCAAGACTATGTTATGATAGGGTTATAAGAGTTTAAGAAAGTGAGGGTTTACGAGTCCAAAAGAGAGTATAGAATTTTAGATGAATGCTTAAAGTGTATGATAATTAATAATGAAGTGAAAGAGTAATTTTGAGAATATTTTAAATGTACAAAGTTAATTTAAAGTATACTACAATATATTTTCAATTATCTAATTATAGACCTAGATACAAGGTCTAGTTGAGTAGAGTTTCTATTAACTAATATCAAATTGATTAGAAGAGTTTTTAAGATGATATATGAGATAGAATACATTTATATAATGGAAATATTTTAATTTAATGAATGATTATATTATTCCTAAATGGAGTCCTCAAAGGGCTCATGTGAATCATAGGCCTAGGACATAAGACCTAATATAAGAGTTGAAATTTATTATACGTAAGCTCAGATCTATAAAGCAGTAAAGAGATTAGAGACGTTAAGAAAAGGTGAGAATAAAAAATTAAAAACTTGGAGAATATAATATCATTGGTCTTGTGATACCAATATAAATAACTTAAGACTATTGAATGTGGATAGATCTAAAGGTATTGTAGACCTAAAGAATATTGAATTAGGTCTATAGAGGAAATATAGTAAGGAAAAGTGATTAAGAATTAGCCATTGAGTAAGTAATTAGAGTGAAAAATTAAACTCAATATATATTGAGAAAAAAATGGTTGTATAAGAGTGAGTAATGGGCCTAAATATCTTGAGATAGGCAAATGGTATAGACCATTGCCACCAGGATCACTTCAAAGCAGCTATAGGTTTAAAGATTTGAAGCTCAAGGAATGCATATATGTTGTATAAATATATTATAGACAACCAAATTAATGTTTTTATTACCAATTTTTCATATGATCAATAATTGAATAAAAACACTAATTTAATTTAATATCCCATAACACAAAGGTTTTTTCTGATCAATTTTTAAAGGAGGAAGACATTCCACCAAATCAACCTACTCTCTAATATAGGTGAAAAGATAGAGGAAACTTGTTTCCTTAGATTATAAGTTTAATATGATATCCATCTAATTATCTTCATTAAAATTGACTCAACATAGGAGGAGCCTTCTCAATTGGAGATTTCACTCAACATTGATAGATTACTAGGATCAATGGAGAATGTAATGATGGACTATGTAGTGTTATTTGAAACATCAATGTTAATTTTTTTATTAATAGTTTTCATACAATAATTTTTATATTTTTAATGTAATTTTTAAGCTTAAAAACTCTACTATTTATCCATCAAAGAGCCATCCTTAATTTTAAAATTTATATGCATTAAGGAAACACCAAGCTCAAACAATTAAAAAATTACAAAAGGTACTTTGAGAAGTATCAATACATGAAGATGAAAATTTATATAGATAATAATAATTATTTGGTGATAGGTGTTTTAATTCATAAGGTTGTGATGCAAGAACACCAATCAAGAAGATAATTTTGTATATAATAGCCCAATGAGTGTCATGAGTCATGTTGAGAAGACCTAAAAACTTGTTATGCTTCATTATACATTGTAAGATATCTTGATAGGTATTATATGGAATAAGGAGTCTTGTTATGATTATTCATGGATGTCCATGTAGTTGGAGTTTCATTCAATGTACTTCTAGTCTACTTGTAAGACTTTCTTAGCAAAAGTCATGTTTGACTATTCACATTGTCACGTAAAGGCTTGTAAGTCCTTGTGGCTAGTTGAAAAGGGTTTGTAAATAGTTTAGTGGTCATATTAGGTTAATAACATGATGAAAATTTAATTTTATCTAATTTAAATGTGAAATAACCTCAAATCTATCTATAAGGCTGATGCAATGTTGGAAGAAGGTATAATTTAACATATATTATGTGAGGTAGGTTGTTGAGAAGAATTTGGACTTATTTTTATCAAAATATATATGTTTACATAAAGATTATATTTAGACATATCAAAGAAGAGATAATTCAGAAAAGGAAGTGGAGATAAAAGTATGTTGAAAGTCATTGAAGAGGAGGATAAAGAAAGAAAGATCTGAGAGTAAAGTAATAGGTCTATAATAGGTCTGTATCTTATTATGAGGATTTTAATTAATAAATATAAAGTTTATTATTTATTCATAAGACTTTATTTTAATCTTATAAAATAATAACATGTGATTATACATGGTTATGAAGTTCATATGTGTCTTGAAATAGTTCTATATATGACTGTGTATGAAGAACACATAATTTTGAGTATAAGAATGTCTAAAATAGGGGAATTGAAGGTGTTTTAAGCTATATGGAAGGAAAATAATCATTAAAAAGGTTATATATAATAACATACTATTTTTTTTATTTATCTTGAAAGGATCACTTGGAAAATAACAAATTTATCCACGTGTCTTCTCGAGTTAAGAAAACATGGTTAATTGGATTTAGTCACCTACAGTAAGCTAGTTGCACATGTAAATTACTGCATGAGATAAGTAAAAATATTGTAAAGGTAGTATAAATTTATCATACTAATGTTAATGGTGGTATATAGTAAATAAAAACTCCTAAAATTTATAAATAATCTATTAGAAGCTCTTAGATTTCTGTAGATTGTATAAACCCTAGTAGCATAATTGAGACAAGGAAAAGGGCCATAACTTTGTAAATACCCAACCAAATTATTTTAAACTTGGTGGGTAGATGTTATATTAATGTATTTAATTATTAAATTTTTTTATAGGCTCTAATACATTAAAATTAATGAAATATGAATATCTGTGTCACATATCTATGTGTGCAAATAGGGGTTTAAGAGACCTAAGAGGTATATCCTTATTGATAGCCTTAAAAACTTTATGAAAAGTTGTGTGAAGGTGTGAATAATTGGTTGAAGAGTGTTATAAGTGATTTTATGTATTTATAAATCCAAAAATTATCAAATAATGAAAACTATGTCATAATAGGATTATAAGATCTCAAGAAAGTGAAGGTTTAGGAGTTCAAAAGAGAACTTACACTTCTAAATGACTATTCCAAGTATCCAATACTTGAGGAGGAATTAAAATAGGATATGTGAGAGGTATTTAAAGGTACAAAATTTTTATTGAATCCTATATTATAAACTACTACAATGGACTTGACTATAAGCTTAGGTACAAGGTCTAATTAATAGAATTTTGTTAATAGATACAATATAGAGATAGAAGAAGTTTATAGAGGAGATCAAAGGAATCTAAGGGAGGCAAAGACATACTTTGGAAGATTTTGAAACTAGTGAAGAATATTATTGGTCTTGTAAGACCAATCTAGATAGGAGAAATTTATTGAAACCAATTTTAGTAAGTAGATCTATTTGACAAAAGTAATTACAGACCTATATAGGATAAGAAAATTGAATCAGACCTATATACAAGGATTGAGTTAGACAGTAAGAAAAACTAGCAGAGTCAAGGTAATCAATATAGGCCAAATACATACTTAAAATAAAGGTAATAAAAATGAACTAATAACCTCAAAAAATATTGAGAACAAATTAAGACAACACTAGATTAAGCTAATGGTTGTAGACCATTTGTCATTAGGTTGCACTGCTCTTTGTTGCATGACTCCTAAATTATTTTCCTTTAGATTTATATCCTGAGGATAGAGAGGTATTCTTATGTTCCACATGGATTCTTCAAGAAAAGGGAAATCTAGACCCTTAAGGTCTAAATTCCCACTTATAGGAGGAGGTTTTTTCAAAGTAAAGGTTGCCTAGTGAGATCAAGTAAATTATAGATATAAAATGAAATGACATAATTTGGTTGTGACTTGGTTGTTTGGATATGGTGGAGTAAGATATTGTAATAGAATAAGATTTTATTTAAGTGATACAAAAGATGAAGGACATGTCCAAGCTTGTGATTCTTTGAATGTTTGAGGGGAGATGGTACAAAGATAAATATTTTTAGGAATGGGAACCCAATGAATACTAGAAAACTAAAAGGGAAAGTAAACATCCACATAGGCATTGTTGCAGTTATAATAAATCAAATATCCATAGAAATCATCTTAAACCAAATACGTCTATGATTATTTTAGTTTTAGTAAATCAATAAAAAAAATATCTAAGGCAAATAAAAATAAATATATAATTTTTATTCGTACATGTTCTTCAATATAAAATTCCTTGTAAGCCTTGTGAAATAATTTTTTTCATCATAAATTTTCTAGTGCGTAGCAAACAAATATATTTCAAATAAATTTCAAAACTTCTGGCAAATAAATATCTTGCAAAAAAAATCCAGTAAAAATTATTGAAAACAAATATCTTAAAAATAAATTCATACCCTTGGGAAGACTCAAATGATTTTTATAGAGCTTCAACCTAAATTTTCCAACAAACATATTTTTTGTAAATAGGAGAGAGCCCATATTTTTCCATAAATATTGGTTTTTCTTCTTAACTACACATTAAAAAAATTAACTTGGGTTAACTTTGGTGCATATTTAATATTTGTCAGATTATTTTTACCAATGAGTTTTATGAATAGTCATTATAACTATATACATTTATATAAAAAGTTTGTCAACAATATTTTTAGTTATTTTTATCTATTTAAAATTTATTTTTATGTTTTTCCAAAAGGAGAAGTTTTGGGTGTGTAAAAAACTTATGTTAAGGCCTTGTACATAAGCATACAATTATTTCAATGGGAAATATATTGAAGTATAAGGTTCAATGTCTTGAAATATTCTCACACAAGTTCTTAAATCATTTGGAAGACTATAATAGAGAATATGAACTCTTACTAAAGCCTAAATTATCCTTTTATACATAGTTATATAACACTTAGATCTTCATATCAAACATTTAAGGATTATTTAGATCATGGAAAAAAGTACATCATGTAACTAAGGTCTCTTAGTAAATATATATAAAATTTGAGACTATTTAGTTAGATCATTATCAAGTTATGATTTGTTTTCTTGTCACATAAGACCTATAGATACCTTCTACAAGGTAAAATGAAGCATGATAGGGGTTATTGTCCTCATGACATGGCTATTTTGACCCCTTTTATACTACTATATACAAATTTACATCCTTTGACTAATGCTCCTACATCACTACTCTTCCCTAACTCTTAATACCAAAAAGGGTTAAACATTTGGTGAACCCAACTTATAAGTCTTCTCATGCAAATCCTAGCTTTCTCTAGGGTTTTTTAGCCTTCTAAGGTTTCTTCTTGTATTTATTCAAATTTGTTCTATCATTTGTATGTAGCTTAGGAATAGTCCTAGATTAGGTGGTGTTCTTATTGAACATCTTGTGTTATCCCTTGGGCCACCTAAAACGTCTCAACCTAATGCCATGTCAAGATGGTGTAGGTAAAATTGCATAGTAGAAGACTACTACTATGGGGACTGAGCCCCCTAAAAATTTAAATAATCACTCCATGCCAAAGAAAAGGTGGATAAAATTCAATTGAGCTAATGGGAAAGAGGAGAATGATCCCCCATGAGTGTGAACACAACCCCAACATCCATACCAATCAATAGGACTAATAAGACAAGGAAAATCCCACACCTCAACATGTATCCTCTAGTACAAATAATGTATATGTTTGAAGACAAATATTATTATGATATTCATTTATGACCTAGAGTGAAGGTGCTAGGCACAACCCCTCTTTCGAAAGTGAATCAACCCTAAAATTTAGTTCTCTATAAATATGTCTAAAATAGATAGTATCAAAGTCTAGTGACAACTAAATGGTAGAATTGAAAATGGGAATTAAGTTCAAATTTTCCATTTTAGTATTCCCTTATATCTAATTGAGAACAAGCAGGGAGTCCCAAAAAATCTACAAAGTTTCCACATGATTCATCTACATAAGTCTAAGGAGAAGCTTCAATACCAATAGCTCAACAAAATTATTGGTGCCACAGCCCAAACTAGCCTTAAAATAAAGGTAGTATTTGGAATTTAAATAATGGGCACCCCTAGAACCACATGTAACATCAACACATTGACAAGCCCCATCAAAGTATCCCCAAGTAGTAGTGTAATCAATAGGTGGATGAACAAGACATTAGTTTTTTTGAACTCTCGAAAGGATTTTGAAGTGCCCAATAATAACTCTGACTTGAGAGAGACATTGAAATGTAGGGATATTTTTTCCTTGAAATATAGAGGAATTCCTCATGAGCCAGATACCCTAAGAAACAATCAGATGTAATGCCTTGTAGCAGATTAGTTTTGATCATTAAAACCATTATGTTAAGCAACTACAACTATGTGACCTTACCCCAATAATCTTTCATCCCAATAGTAATTTCTATCTCAACCCAAGTCTTGAATGCATAAGGATAGGTGATAAGGATATGAGTCATGGTCTCTAAAGCAAGAAAGCATAGGGTGCATCTCCCCAACCCATACCAATTCTATCTTTATAGAACTTCCCAGGTAAGGGTTTTATTTCCTAAGGCAAGCCACATGAAAAATTTGGTTCTAAGTGGTACTTTAATCTACCATATTTGTTTTCACCACCATAATTTCTCAACAAGGTTAACATGGAGAAAATTTGAATTATAACAAATGCGGATAACATAATCCCCAAGTTTTGGGTTCAAGGACCAAACCAACTCATCATGATAAGTAGAAAGTCTATTATGAATCTAATATAATCGATGCACAAATGCATCCCACCTCTTTCCTACCTCCCCAACAATGCCCAACATGTGATCACTTTTCTAGCCTTGTCACCATGGATTAGTGTGATCAATATCAACCACTTGATTTAAGTATGTGATACCTAACCCCTCTAATTTCATGAATAAATCCATAACCAAATGGTAGTCAATACCACAACCAACCCATGGGTCCACCCCAACTCTAACTTTGGTACCTAATCCCACCTTCTAGATGAGCCAATTCCCAATGATAGGAAATGATTATAGAGTAGATTTCCAAGTGATACATAAATTGTGATAGATTGTTTTGGGGTTGTGAATCCACTCTTTCATAAAAAGTGGTTTGATGTATTTTTGTAGAATGATATGATTCCATAAACATCCTTGGTTATAAGCCTCCAAATACTTTTGACAGCAAGGGCCTGACCAAAAATTTGTAAATCCTTAATTCCCCAACCCCCAGTGACCTTAGGGGAAGTAATAGTCTTCCATTTGACAAGGGCCATGCCATATTTCTATTTTCTACCCATCCAAAGAAATCTTAAACTTTTTTTATGAGTCTTTTCAAGGATAGCTTTTGGAATGTATGCCAAAGTTAGCTAATAGATTGGGATTTCCTCCAAAATAGATTTGATTAGTATTAGTATGCCCTCAATAGAGAGGTAATGGTTACACCAACATCATATATGCTTATCCACCTTATCAATAAGCCAATTCCAATCATATATCTGATAGTCATTTGGTTTCAAGTATACCCCCAAATATAAGAGACCAAGCTAAAAATCCACAATTTGGAAAGGGAAAATGTGAGAAAGCCAATGAATATATTGTTCCCCTAATCCATTTAAGGTGATGCTATACTTTTGCACATTTGTAATCATACTTGAGGCCAAACTAAAGAGATCCAAGGTATCCTTAATAAGAGTGATGTCTTGATAGGAGCCATCACTAAATAATAACACATCATCTACAAATAGTAGGTATGTGAGATAAATGTCCCAACTAACCTTAATCCCCCTACGAGATCCAATTCTTTTAGTCATAAGAAGGAGTTGACTTATCCCTTCAGAAATAAAAATAAAAAGTAGAGGGGAGAGTGTGAATACCTATCTAATCCTACATGATGGTCTAAATAAGGGTGTGGAGGAGCCATTAATGAGAAGGGAAAATGAGACATAAGTAAGACAACATATAATCAAATTAACCATTTGGAGATCAAAACCAATATTAATTAAAATTAATCTAAGATAGAGCCAATTCACTCTATCAAAGGCCTTGGAGAGATCCAATCTCAAAACAACCATTGACAGTTTCTTAGTCTTTATGGAGTGCAGTCCTTATTGAGTAGCCCTTATAACATCATGGATCTGATGCCCATGTAAGAACCCAAATTTTTCCTTGGAGATAGAGGCATACAAAATTCCTTTGATCCAAATGGAAATGATTTTAGAAATGATTTTTTAAATATAAGGAGATATCCCTAAATTCATCAAATTAATCCATAATGTCCTTCTTGGGGATAAGTATAATGAAGGTGGAGTTGAAAATCCCAAGTATCTTACTTGAAAGTCTGGTCTCCTCAATGACATTAAGTAGGTCCACTCTAACCAAATTAATAAAATAATTAGAGAATTAAATGGACCATCCATCTGACCCAGGTCTCTTATATTTTTTAAAGGTATATATCACTATTAATAACTCCTCCTTGGAAATAATAGACCTCAGCATCTCATTCTCAGCTACAGTGACAAAACTAGGAAATTGGGTAGTGATCTTAACAATTTATGAAATGTTCACATGAGCTGGGTCCTGATATAACTGGTGAAAATGTGAAACCCCAAGTGGTGCAATGTCATGGAATTTTTTCACAATAGAACCATCATAATTGGGCATCTCCCAAATTGTGTTCTTGTTTTTACAGTTCTTACCAAAGTTTTAGAAAAATATAGTATTTTTATCACCATTCTCCAGCCAAATAGTCCTACTTTTGAGTCTCCATTGAGCTTAAAAATTGATAATATGTTGTTTAGCTTTGAATCCCAAGTCATGAGCCTATTTTTTGAAACTTCATCAAAATTATGTTCAAAATCTTATCCATATAATGCTGATATCTGATTTTCCTATAAAGAGATATTTGAATTAGCTTTCATACATTTCTTAACCACCCAAAAAACAACTTCTTTTTTCACTCTTTTAAGGTTAGTGGAAAATTTTATGCTCATTGAATTAGATGATAGAGGATCAAAGACAACCCATATATTTTTAACTAATTTAGTGAACTCCTGATCTTCCAACTAATGTAAATTGAATTTAAAAGGACTAAGTAGCTTCTTGTCCCTTTTTTTGATTTGCATCAAAACAGGTAAATGATCTGAATCATTACTGGTAATAACCCATGACTTATTTTTTTTAGAGCCCAATAAAAGTGGAAGTGAACCAAAGAATCTTTAATTACACTTAGCCACACTATGAATCCTAGTTATCATGTTCCACCAAGTAGGAGCCAATTTAACTGGTTTCAAGTTTACCAAGTTAGTTTCCTCAAAATTTTGTAAGAAATATGCAACCAATGGATCCAGTCTCACTGTATCCCCCCACACCTCTGCATTCTTTATGGTGAGATTAAGATCACCCCATATAATAATATTCTCAGAATTCAGAAAGTGTTGATTAAAAGAGTCATCTGAGTAAGCTATTCTCTCTTCATAGGGTCCATAGATATTCAAAATAGAGAAGGTTTTCCCAAGATCCATAGAGTGTATTCCCAACCCAATACTTGAAGGAAAGAAGAAGGAATGTTTCAGCCATATAGATGAGGTCCTCCAACCTAAAATCAACCCACCAACACCACCAATGGAGTTAATAGTTAAAAAGGACCAATCCTTTAAATTTTTTGAAATGCCTTCAATGACTTTACTAGCTTCACCCTTAGTCTCCCAAATTAAAAGCAAATCCAATTTATGCAAATGAATGGGATGCTTCAATGCCATTTTTTAGAGGGACTGACCAAACCTCAAATATTAAGAGATAAAATAAGCATATTAACTAAGAATTGAGGTTGTCCCCACTCCAAGGGCCCTTGTGCTAGTTTTTTGAATACCCTATTTAACTTCCCAGTCTATAGTAAGTTTAGCCTAGGCTAGCTTAGATGGTAATCCAAGCTGTGAATGAGAGAAAATATGGATCTAAATAATACCTAAACTACCATCAATATACTCATCAAAATAAGCATCAACATCCTTATTTTATCTCAAAAAATAACATGACTAACAAGAGGTGGAGAGGGTCTCCACAAGGATCAAGTTAGATGAAATAATCTTGTGTATAGATTTCTTATTTATCCTGATTGAGTGAGTATAATCACTAGTTATATAATTTTTTCTCTAGTGTTTTTGTGGGCTCACTAGCTTCCCCAAGTGAGATGGTAATGTCCCAACAAGTTCAGTATCACTCACTACCCAAGCCTGTAGTGATTGTTCTGTAGGGCTCTTCTTAGAAGTCGCCAATTCAAAATCTATATTTACCACCAGTGAAGAGGTCATAGGCCTAGGAAAAAATAATAGAGTATATGAGTGATCATTTATATTGAGATCAAGTAGTATCACATCCTAAATTCCATCCTGTGATTTCATATCCAAACATAGACCCCAAGATTGAAAGCTACTTTAAAACATAGAGATTTACTCACTGATAAGATATTTTAAAACACCACTCATGGTAGGCTATTGGGAAATCAAGAGTGTTTCATCCATCCCATTAATATAATAAGGACACTATTTAGCATCATGTTTTGGAAGTTCTAATGTCACATAATTCTTATAATGTGTCTCCCTATCTAACTAATATTGTGGACAGTGCTTCCTTCTCCATGCTTTGGGAGAGAAAAAATGAGAATAGTCATTAGCTAGATGCCCATAAGTGTGGAATATATAAAATATAAATGGCACTCCCACATAATCTATCATTTGTGTATTCATCTAGGGACTAAATTTTATGATAATAAACTCCCCCAGCTCATCTTCAAAATTAATGTCAACCAAGATTTTTGCCATCGATCTAGAGGGGGATGTGATGTAGCTATTATCCACCTCAAATAAAGTTATAATGTTGCCCCCAATAGATTTAAAAACTTCTAATAAAAGTACACACCACTGAGAGTGGGGGTGAATTAGTGGTTGAAAATAATATGAATCACTTCCCAACTCTTCAAGCTACTTAACTAATCATATCATAGATGAATAAAAGAATAAACATGAATGTAACCATTACACAATATTTATGTGGGAAACCCTCATGGGGAAGAAAAACACACTCTCAAGTCTACAAAGCAATGGAATATAGTCTTATAAGATGATCACAAACATGAGGCTTTAGTGAAGCACCCACTTCACAAGGAGCACCAAAACCTAAAGATGACAAGCACCAACTTGCCTAAGATGTTGAGCACCAACATAACACCTTATCAAATGAACAACTCTTGAGCTTTGATTGCTTTTCAATATGTTATAGGAAACCTAAAATAACACTCTTCTCCAAGTTTGTAACTCCATGCAAGTCACCAACAACAAGTTATCTCTTTAACACAAGTAAATAATCCATTCACAAATATTTCAATTATATTCAAATATGCACTCATAAATATAATAAAAATAATCAATAGAATAAAAAAATATGTTGAGTCTAATGAAATTTTCTTCTTCTCAATTTGAAACAAACATTGGTCACCAAGACCTCCAACAACCTTCGCACAAGGTGTTCAAATATCAACACACACACTTGCTTGTCTACACACACACACACATCCAAAAGGCATACATCACCTTGTATATTTACCAATATTAATTATGGTCAGCCATATCTCTTTATAAAATTATAGGAATAATTATTCATGTCTCTTAAGGTCAGCCATGATCATCTGTATAAGCTTTCTATACCATATCATGAGCTCATATTACAAAAACCTCACAAATGAAGCATAACACCACTTACATGACTATATTTTAATAAATAAAGATTATAAAAATATTAAAAAACTTTGAAGTAATTAAAGGATTAATCAACACTCTCTAACCATCAAAAACACTTTATCTCACCATCTACCTTGCAAATAAACTCAATCATCCAAAATAGGTTCCTTTTAACTAGTAAAACCATCATGGTCAATTATGAGTCAATCATTCAATAATATTCAAGTGAATAGGAACAATAATAAAACCATGGATAGAAGTCATAAATCCCCTAAATCACCTCCAAGAGCTTAGACCCATCCTTAATCATTGATTAAGCCTTGTAATTCCTCTTTTCACTCTGATCACTCTTTCTCACTTATGGCACTATTTCCTTCATATCGACTAGTCAACTTTAACCTTCTATAAATTTGACATAGAAAGATGAATATTCCTAAAAAATTATATGAATGTTTGAGACAAGTCCTTAGCTTCAACAATAATCCATTATATTACCTATTCATTCATAGAAATCTTCCTAAAAAACAAGAATACTATTAACAACCCATTTGTTATGGGACTTACACACTGTCAAGAGACCAAAAATACTTTATCTGAAACTTAAAGAAGTCATATATAACCTCCAATCATCATCTTGACTTTCCACCATATTTTTTATCACCTACAAGCAATATCTTTCCAATTGGGTCTAAGACTAAGGTTTTAGCACTCAAAAACCTCCTTCACTTCTTAACAATCATTCATAAAGCTGTGCCCCTTAACCCCTGAATAAATGTTTAGAATAAATTCTTTGGGACCTTCTCCAACTACTCCAAAAATTTTAGATTCCCATGCAGACCCTGCACATACCAACAAACACAAGAAAGTCCTTCTTGGGCTCATTAAACATCTTTCTATCACCTCTTAAAGCCATAAGATCCTTTTTATAACTTTTTACTTCAACCTTTGACATCTAACTTATTATATTCTATTGAACACTCATATCTAATCATCTCCCATGAAGATATAAACTTAACCACTTTGAAATCACTCTTTGACCCGTCACAAAGCCTCACTAGCCCACTTAGGCCAACTAAGCCAATAACAAAGCTATCATATAGATCACTTTCCACCTCTTGGAAACCATACACCTAATCTCTTATCATGATATAAATATCTAACATGTATATTTTAAGCATACTAATCTCCTTACCATGTCACACAATCTATAGTGCTCAAAACCCCAAAGGCAACCATGTATGATGAAGCCTACAAGGCATAAAATGACTTGCATACCTCATGAAGGCCACATGAATTCAACCTTTGAGCATAAAAAACATCAAGAAAAAGTAAAACATAATCATACCAAACTCTATTAAGCCATACAACATCCACCTAGGACACCCATGCACATCCTTGCAAGTATCACATTACTCCAAGAACATTAGACCATCATGTTCCATCAGTATAACCTATTAAACCACTTTGTCATCATCAAAGACTAATTAAAATCAATGAAAACACATCTACCATAAATATTCCAATAATCTCCCCCTTTGTCATTAATGGTAACACTCCTTTTCTCTCTCCCCCTTTGCCAAAATGACAAAGTGGACTCCCTTCAACACTAGGCACCATAGAAAACAAGCAAATGAGTTATAGGAAACTCATGAAAACATGATAACATATAGGAAATATTCTGAAAATGGACCATTCAGACCTCAACTAAACACAAATCCCCCTTGGAAGATGCTCTCACTCAGAACTGCTCTTGAACCATCAAGATCCTTGGAACTGTCACTAATTTACAAGGCAATATAGCTCCCCCTAGGACCCTAATTCACTTTAAAGGATAAAAATTAGTCTACATAACCCATGTACACCTATAGGACCTCCAAGAATAGATACCATCAACTCAAACAACAACATGAGTACCAAAGTACCATGCAAACTCATATAGCTTTGCATTTAAGGTACCATGCAAACCACCAAGAGTACTTCAATAATACCACCATACCTGAATCATGATTATAATAGAATAAAATACTCATATATAACCAACAAATCCATTCTTATTTTGAAAACTTTCTGAGAAATCTTCATTTTCTTCACTAGGTTTACTTAGACCCCTTGTAACACTATCTAGGCACTGTAAACCTCATATATCGTAACCCTAATCACTTCAAGATATGAAAATTCATATTTTAAGACAAATATCATGTCCCCTTAGACATTCCAAGAATGAGCCTCCAAATCATCCTCCTTAGTATGCTTCTTTCTTTAGCCTACTAGCTAATTAGGCCTCTTAATGAGCTAAAACTTGAATAAAAATAAATATAATTACTTAAAAACCACTGTAAAAGATGATTAAGATACCAATTTGGATCATTCAACTAATTTTTAATCTTCCAAACTCGAAATATAAATTTTTACCACTTTTCCAAACATGCCCAAATCACTAGGCCTTCAAAGCAATAGTTGGTCAAAAGTCACCCTCTGGTTAACATAGACACCTAATATGGATACCACACCTGAAGACTATAAAAACTCACTTCCATTCCAAGTTTTAATCCTCCACACCTTTGGGAACCATGACTTCCTTTACACCACCAAATGCATGCTCTTGAGAAGAGAAGCTAGTGACCACTCAAAATGCTCCACCTGACACAAAATCATTCATCCACCTATGAAGCCACCTAAAATATGTATTAAACACATGTGCAAACCTTCTTGAGAAAAACATAATTTATGAAAATATTCATTCTTCAAGTGACCCTTAAAACCAAGCATTCTGGGCATATAGAATCATCATCTATAGTAGGCACCTTGACCAAATGGTCAAAAATACCCCTAGGCATCTTAGGAGAATCTCCAATCTATTTAACCTTCTTTGAAATGAAAAAACCAACTTCAATCATCTATTATATACCTTCTATCCACCTTGGAACACTTTAAGTGCTATATTGGCACCTTCTAGGCAGTTATTACCACCAAAAATGGTCAACTCAAACTTTTGATCATAAAACACATATCTAAGCTCATCAAGACCTCAAACCACTTGGAAATGATTCATGCCAATCTTCCTCAAAACTTTATATAAACCAATTCTTCCTTATCCTTCAAATCATCACTCAATCAAGACATAAAAAAATGATCAAAATGACACTTTAGGACCAAAAGATCTAAATATACCTTTTGAACAAAAAATCTTACTTCACCTACAAAGTCTCTTGTAAAGCATAGATAGAGATCTCCAATCCCTCAAGACTGCTTTATAACAATGTAAATCCTAGAGTGACCCACATCTTCTCATATTCTTCTTCCTCTTTTAGACTTGAATAGGCAATAAATGAGGATGCCACCATGTCTTGAACTATATTATGAACTGAATTGACCTTGTCAAGGTCTATCGATGATTGATCTATACAGGGAATATCATCATCTATAGCTGTAGAATGATCCATACTTATCTTAAGGCTATATTTGTCTTCCTTCTTCAACTTATCATTATTTTTGATCTCTTCATTGAAAACATGAGTAGATAATGAAAATTATTCAATGAAAGAAGCACTATCCACCTTTGAAAACACACAATATTAATTTGTAGATATATCAACTATTACTTTCTTTTCTTCCTTAAGCTTGTATAAGACATTGTCTTTCCTCTCTTGAAAACTTGGAGCCTGATTGGTCTTGACTTGATTAAGAGCCTCCTTTTTCTTAAAAAAATTAGCAATATGATCAAATCCCTTTCAATTAAAACATGCAATCCTTCTTTGATACTGACAAAATTTGGCTAAGTGACTAGTTCTTTGACAATTGAAACATGTTATATTCTTCAGAGCAGACTCACCATGCTTTATCTTCTTTGGACATTGATTAGCTAAATTTCCCATCTCCAAACACTTGAAGTATTTTATATCGTTCATAGGACTAGGTAGACTAATTTTCTTAGCCTTCATATTGTAATCATTGTCCTTATGACCAAACTCATAACAAATATGATAATATCCATTCAAGTTCAAATACTTTATAGAATTAGGTTATCTTACTTTATTGGAGCTAACACCCTCAGTTTGGGTATTAATTTTTTAAGGTTTGTCTTTCTCTTCTTCAATGCTTTTCTCCTTTGCTTGAGATACTACTAATGGCTTCTCAATGAAACCCATACATGTTATATCACTTTAAGACTTTTGATTCATCAATAGACTATCAAGATCATTTGTACTTTTTTCATACTTGAAAAAAGACTTATCCTTAATCAAAGCTTTCTTTAATTTATCATTCAAAAACGTTTTTTCTATAATCAACTTGGAACACTCTTCTTCCTTACCTTTTTGGCTTGAGGATATTAATTATAATTTAGAATTTAAGAACACGATTGATCCTTGCTCCCTGTTATCTACAGTTAGCTTAGCCTCAAAAATATTAAATTGAATTTCATAGTCTTTCAAATTGGCCTTCAAACCTTTACATATCTTTCTTTCAATTTTCAAATCTTAAAGAGAAATT
This sequence comes from Torreya grandis, assembly GCA_037957365.1. Taxonomy (NCBI): domain Eukaryota; kingdom Viridiplantae; phylum Streptophyta; class Pinopsida; order Cupressales; family Taxaceae; genus Torreya; species Torreya grandis. The sequence continues at coordinate 3,003,404 of JARHVA010001818.1, forward strand.
TTTAGTTCACTCTCATAGTTTAGAATGTGTTCCTCATATTCTTCATCTAATCCACTCTAGTTTCCTTCAATTTGATATGAAAAATCACCTTCATCATCTGATTTGATTATCATGAAAAGGAGTTCATCATCCTCACCTTCACTTTCATTATGACTATTATTAGATTGATTGTCATCACCTACTTCTAAGTCACTATCATCCATCTTTCTGTATAAAATCCTTTTGTCATTATATAACTTACTTTTTTTTATCAATATTCTTGAATGATCTCTTGTTTCTATTAGACCTCAAACCTTTCTTACCTTTTGCTTGATCCTCATCCTCATCTTTCTTATGCTTGTGAGGACATTTGCTTGTAAAATGACCTACTTCACCATAGTTGAAGCACTTAAAAGGAAGCTTACCTCTATACTTACCTGATCTAGTCTTCAACTTGCTTGAAAATAAATAAATAAAATCATCATCAGATATATCATCTAACATAGCATTTTTTCCTTGAGACCCCTTACTTTGTGTATTTGTTTCTTAAGGTTTGTTCTCTGCCTTGAAAGAAACATCCTTCTTAGGAGGATTGTCTTCATTTATCCTCATCTCATAAGTAGTGAGAGACCCATAAATCTAATCCATATTCATTAGTATAAGATCATGACTTTCCTCAATTAAAAATAACTTGGAGTCAAACCTTTAAGATAAAGATCTTAAGACCTTTTGAACAACAACATCCTCTTTGAGATATTCTCCAAGACCCCTAATCATAGTGACCACATCATATACTCTATTCAAGAAGGATGACACATAATCCTCCTCTTTCATTTTGAGATTCTCAAACTATCTTTTGAAAGTTTTTAATTTTGCTAGCTTGACCTTTGAGTCTACTTCATAGATTGTCTTCAATTTAGTCCACATCTCCTTAGCTATTTGATAATGAATGACCTTTGAGGACTTAGTCTTTGATAGACCACTATAAATATCATTCACAACCTTTGAATTACTTTTAAATAAGTTTTTTATCAGCAACACTAGTAGGAAAACTAGTAGGAATAACATATCCATCAACAATAATCTACAAAACATAAAATCTTAGAGCCATGATAAAGGTTTGCATCCTTGAACTCCAAAAGGCATAGTTAGAGCCATTAAATAATGGATATTTTTTGGAAGAGAAACCACCTTACATTCCTTGACTTGCCATTATACCTTAGAATCACCTTTCAAGTTGTTAAACCTCAAAATGACCTACTCTAATACCAATTGATATAAGTAAACACCACTGAGAGGGGGGTGACTCAGTGGTGAATAATAATGTAATTAAATTCCCAACTCTTTAAGCTACTTAACCAATCATATCAATATTCAAGATAGATGAATCAAAGAACGAACATGAATGTTACCATTACATAAGATTTATGTGGGAAACCATCATGGGGAAGAAAAACCCACTCTCAAGTCTACAAATCAATGGAATATAGTCCTATAATATGATCATAAACATGAGGCTTTAGTGAAGCACCCACTTCAAAAAGAGCACCAACCCCTAAAGATGATAAGCACCAACTTGCCTAAGATGTTTAGCACCAAGACAATACCTTATCAAATGAAAAACTCTTAAACTCTGATTGCTTATCAATATAATAGAGAAACCTTTAAAGAACACTCTTCTCGATGTCTACAACTCCACACAAGTCACCAATAATAAGCTATCTCTTCAACACAAGCAAATAACCCCTTCACAAATCTTTCACTTATATTCAAATAATCACTCATAAATATAATAAAAATAATCAATAGAATCAAAAAAATAGGTTGAGTCTAATTAAATTTTCTTCTACTTAATTTGAAACAAATATTGGTCACCAAGACCTCTAATAACCTTCACATAAGGTCTTCAAATATCATCACACACACACACACACTTGCTTGTCTACACACACACACACACCCAAAAGACATAAATCACCTTATATATATACCAATATTAGTTATGGTCAACCATCTCTCTTTATAACATTTTAGGAAGAATTATTCATGTCTCTTAAGGTCAGCCATGATCATCTGCATAAGCTTTCTATACCATCCCATGAGCTCATATCACAAACACCTCACAAATAAAGTATAACACCACTTACATGATTAGATTTGACTAAATAAAGATTATTAAAATATTCAAAATATATAAATAAGTAATTCAAGGAGTCCTCAACACTCTCTAACCATTAAAAACACTTGATCTGACCATCTTCCCTACAAATAAATTCAATCATCCAAAATAGGTTCCTTTTAACTAGCAAAACCATCATGGTCAATTAGGAGTCAATCATTCAATCATATCCAAGTGAATAGGAATAATAATAATGGATGGAGGGCATACATCCCCTACATTACCTCTAAGAGATTAGAGCCACTGTTACTCATTGATTAGGCCTTCCAATTCCTCTTTTCACTCTGATCACTCTTTCTCACTTATGGTACTATTTCCTTCATCTTGACTAGTTAAATTTAACCTTATATAAATTTGAGATATAAATATTAATCTACCTAAAAATTTCCATTAATTTTTGAGGCAAGTCCTGAGCTTCAACAATCATCCATTAGATTACCTATTCATTCACAAAAATCTTCCTAAAAAATAATAATATTGTTAACAACCCATTTTCTATGGGACCCACACACTATCAAGAGACCAAAAATAATTTATAAAAAACTTTAAGAAGTAATATACAACCTCCAATCATCATCCTAACCTTCCACCATATTTTTGAGCACCTACAAGCAAGATCTTCCAATTGGGTCTAAGATTAGGGTTTTAGTACTCAAAAACCTCCTTAGCTACTTAACGATCATTCATAAAGACGTGCCCCTTAGACCCTAAATAAATGTTTAGAAAAAATTCTTAGGAAACTTACATAGCTACTCCAAAAATCTTATCTTCCCATATAGACCCTGCACATACCAATGAACATAAGAAGGTCCTTCTCAGGCTCACTAGACATCTTTTTAGCACTTCTTGAAGCCATAAGATCCTTTTTCTAAATTTTTACTTCAAAATTTGACCTCTAACTTGGTAAATACACTTGAAAACTCATATATAATTATATACCATGTATATATAAACTTAAGCACTTTGAAATCACTCTTTGACCCTTCAAAAAACATTACTAGCCCACTTAGGCCAACTAGGCCAATAGCCAAGTTGTCATGGAGATATTTTGACACCTCTTTAAAATCATAAAAATGACCTCGTAGAACCCTATAAATGTCTAAAATGTATATTCCAAGCATACTGATCTCCTTACCATGTCACACAAGCCATAATGCTCAAAACCCCATAGGCAACCATGCATGATCAAGCCTACAAGGCATAAACTGACTTGCATGCCTCATGAAGGATACATGAACTCAACCCTTGAGCATATAACACATCATGAAAAAGTCAAAAATCATCATACCAAGCTCCATTCAGCCATAAAACATCCACCTAAGACACCCATACACATCCTTGCAAGTATCACATTATTCCAAGAACATTGGACCACTATGTTTCATCACTTTGACTTGTTATACCACTTTGTCATCATCAAAGGCAACTTGACATCAATCAAAACACATATACCATCAATATCCCAAAAAATTCTTGATTCTAAAATTCTAATGGAAGTCCTAATAATTTCACCCAAATAGGCTGTGTAGTGGATTTCTCCACTTGAGGATTAAAAACTGATGTCCACCTCTTAATGGTAAGTGGTGTGGATCTCCAATACCATCTTTGTTTTAAAATGAAATATATGTCTTCATTAGATTTGAAGACAAAGGCCATCCAACCTCAAACAAGGATATGGTAGATGGGGGAGTATCCTAGATTGGGTTTCTATAATTATTTATTCCATCAATCTAAATTATATACTGAGATTCTCCCCTTGAAGAAATACCTAGTTAGTACTGTATTTGTTAGGTCAATAACCTATTCCATTTTTGCATCCTCACCAAGAACCAATCAAACTAGGTTTCCCCTTAATTTAATGCATCTCCTCTTTTTCCTTCTAATTGACTTTGATGGATTTTTTGTATGATGATCTAGCTCTGGGGAGTGTCTAGAAAGTCTTACCAAGTTCTTAATTTGTGTTTTTTGGAGAAATTCCCCCTCCAAAAAACTAGTATCTCCATTGATTTTAGTAAACTTGAGCTGCTCAAGTTTTTGTGTAAACATATCTCCTTTGTCCAAGGAAAATATCATCTAAAGAATACAATCAATGATGCCCCTACTAGAACCTAAATCCTAAGAAGAATCATTTTCACATAGAATAGAAGTAAATTTTGTGTGTAAATTCATATCTTTGCTTCCTATCAATCTAGAAGTGTCAGTAATACCATGTGATAAACCCTAATAATCCATGTTACTGGCTCCATTATTGTTCATAGAGTCAAGAGTGAATAAGGATCCCAAAGATTTATGAGATCCCCCCTCAATCCAATGGGTATGATAGAACCAAACTTAATAGGCAAAGTAGTGCCCTTAAAATTGGTGGAGAAGATAGACCTTCTAGCAAGTGGATCCATTGAATAATCCATGATTTATTCCTCTTGGTCTAGTATGACATGGTCTAAAATGCTACTATCTTTTGCCTCTAAAATTGTGGATGCCATTCGTAAGCTAAAAAATATATGGGGACCAAACATACAAATAACATCAATCTACTAGCCCCAAACCCAATAAAAAATGAATACTTAGTACGAATCTAGTAAGTGTCAATCCACTACTCCCTACAAGTTTGAAGAAGTCTGGAAAGGACATTATGGTTCACCAAAGTTAGGCCCTACTCCTAATAGTGAAAACCTATAATGTAATGCTATGACCTGCACCAGAGCTCCATAGACCCATATATCAAATAAACCACCAAGAAAGTCCACCAAAAAATAGTATTTGGTGATAGACTCATTGTGTTATATAGTTGGCATGCAATCCATAAACACTAAGAAAACAAATGAAGTCACATAATTGACACCATGCCCCAACTAGTTATGCAAAAGTCTATCCCCCACACTAACAAATGATAGATGATAATGTGAGATCTAATGTGGTAAATTAGAAAAATAGTTCCTAAACTACATAAATACCATGGTCTTTCTCTCCCCATATCTTATCTTCCTTCTTCAACCAATTTGGTTATAGGTGCTAGCCAGTGCTCAGTCTATCACGATCTACCTCCAATCCTTAGACATCTTTTTAATTCTAACACAACTTTCCACTGATATAATGGTGGGTTTGATGGATGAGATGGCTTAAGCTTTTACATCAACCTTCAACCCATGGCTGTCCCACATAATCAATTCTATTCCAGTTTAAATTCTTGTAAACAAATATCTTAAAAATAAATTGGTACCCTTGGGAAGCCTTAAGTGATTTTAATAGAACTTCAACCTAAATTTTCCAACAAACATTTTTTTTGAAAATAGGAGAGAGCCATATTTTTCCATAACTATTGGTTTTTATTATTAAATACATATTAAAAAAATTAACTTGGGTTAACTTTGGTGCATATTTAATATTTGTCAGATTATTTTTACCAGTGAGTTTTATGAATAGTTATTATGACTATATACATTTATTTAAAAAGTTTGCGAATAATATTTTTAGTTATTTTTATCTATTTAAATTTATTTTTATTTTTTTTCCAAAAGGAGAAGTTTTGGGGGTGGAAAAGCCTTATGTTAAGGCCTTGTACATAAGCATGCAATTAAATCTATGGGAAATATATTGAAGTATAAGGTTCAATGGCTTGAAATATTCTCACACAAGTTCTTAAAGCATTTGGAAGACTATAATGGAGGATATGAACTCTTACTAAACCCTAAATTATCATTTTATACATAGTTCTATAACATTCATATCTTCATAAAAGACATTTAAGGATTCTTTAGATGATGGAAACAATTACATCATGTAACTGAGGTCTCTTGGTAACTATATACAAAATTTAAGACTATTTTGTTGGATCATTATCAAGATATGATTTGTTTTCTTGTCACCTAAGACCTATAAAGACCTTATACAAGGTACAATGAAGCATGATAGGGATTCTTGTCCTCATAACATGGCTCATTTGACCCCTTTTATACTATTATATACAAATTTACATCCTTTGACTAATGCTCCTGCATCACTACTCTTCCTTGAATCTTAATACCAAAAAGGGTTAAACATTTGGTGAACCCAACTTCTAAGTCTTCTCATGAAAATCCTATCTTACTCTAGGGTTTTTTAGCCTTCTAAGGTTTTTGATTATTATATTTATTCAGATTTGTTCTATCATTAATATGCAACCTAGGAATAGTCCTAGATTAGGTGGTGTTCTTATTGAACATCTTGAGTTATCCCTGGTCTACCTAAAATGTCTCAACCTAATACCATGTCAAATTTTGATAATAATGAGAGTTCCAATAATGACAATGAATATAATAATAATTTTTTTTTATAGAAGATTAATCTAATTATAAGGATAATGAAACACATGAAAATAATGAGATTGAACAAGTCTATAAAGAGAAAATTAAATCTATTGCATTATTTTGAGAGTGCATTCAAGAAAATCCTAAAGATCTCCATAATTTCCTAAATACTATATTGAAAATTAAAAACATAAAATTTATTAGTGAAAAATCATTACTTTCTATTGATACAAATATTAGGGATACTAGATATGCTTGTCACACATCCATTCCAATCTCCCTTCGCTCAAGAATAACATTGCTTACTATAACTATTGCTACATCATACAAGATTTATCACTACATGAAGTTTCATATAGCATCCTAAACCATTGTTTACACATAAGCCAAAAAATATGAGACAACTACATATCTTTGAGTCCCTCTTTAGAGTATTGACTATGTAGGCAACACTCATTAACAAAGGGGGACTTTGAGGTTAGTTTGATTCTGTGAGCCCACTAACCTATTTTTGGGCAAGGTGACAATACCTAAGAGGATGATATAGGGTTTGAACTATATTTTAATATCAAGACCTTATGCACGTGATCTAAATAATATCTAAAAGGTGATATAAAACCTAAAAAAGACCTAAGTAGAAGTTTCAGTTAACAATCAATACTTCATACATGGCAAATGCATTGAAGCACAAATAATAGCATCAATGTAACTTTCCATTAGGTGATGCAAGTGTCCATACTAATTAAAAGATAATATTCAAAATCTAAAAAATAGATCAAAATATTTATACAACCTATTTCTACACATGCATTAGTCAGATATGTTTGCACATTATTGTATAAATTAAGTAAAATATCTCCTTCCTATTGTTATTATTAGAATATTGAATGTTTTACTTTCTATATTTTACATATTCTTATATTTAGTATTTCTTATAAGAATATTTGTAGAATATAAATTTATTAATTACCCTTCTCTACTGGTTCTACTGTGACCTCCCCAAGATCCAAAACCTATAATCATTCCAATTCAATACATGATAAGGATTAACAACATAATTTTTAAGATAGGACACATGAAAAACATTATGTATGAGTGATAAAGCTAGTGGCAAAGAAAGCCTATATACCACATGATTGATACATTCTAATACCTCAAAGGGTCCCACATATCTAGGAGATAACCTGGCTAATTTTCCAAATTTAATCAAGCTTTTATGTGTTTTAAGCCATAAGAAAACTTTATCTCCCACTAAAAATTGCCTTACTATTCTTCTCAAATCAACATAGATCTTCTATCTATCATTGTATTCAACCAAAATTTTCCTTATTAACTTAACTTTATATTCCATTTTCATAAGCATATCTTGAGCAAATGTTACCTTGCATTCTACCCTAACCCAATTGATTGGTGTTCTACACTTTATTCCATACAATGCCTCTAATGGAGCCATTTTTTGAGCTGATTGGTATGAGTTATTGTAGGATAATTCAACCACTAGAAGATATTCTTCCCATCTATACTTCTAGTCCATGCAATACATTTTTAGAAGATATTATAAAACTTGATTCACCTTCTCTATTTATCCATCTATTTATAGATGGTATGCTGTACTAAAGTTAACTATGTACCCAAAGCTGAATGAAGAGTTAACTAGAATATATAAGTCATTTTTGGATCCCTATCCAAAATAATATTTTTCAAAAACCCATGAAATATATATATATATATATATATATATATTTATTTCATGAATCTTTTCTAAAGCATAGGTGCATCATTTGAAATATTACCAGGAATGAAGTGAGCTACCTTGGTGAGTTTATCAACAACCACCAAAATCATGTCATTTCAGTTCTGAGACATCGACAAAACTTAGAAAAAGTCCATGCTAATGACTTTCCACTTACATTATGTTATGGTATGTGTGTATAGTAACCCAATAGGATATACATGATAAGTCTTAACTTGCTAACATTCTAAACATAATGAAAAATATTCTACTACATCTTTCTTAATTCCCTTCTAGACATATAATGGACTTAGCTCTACCAAGAATTTAACCACACCACAATGAATTGAGTAAGGAACATTATGCAATTCCTTTAATAATAAACTCCTAAAATTATACTTATCTATTACATAAATCCTTCCTTTATACCTAAGTAAACCATTATTCTCAAATTTGAATCCATTATGTTTAGGATCATGAGCATTCTGAGACAATGCCATCTTTTTCTATTCATAAAATTCATCTCCTAGAGATAATTTAACTACCTGATCATGAAAGGTATTTCTGATGGTATTCAAAGCTGATATATACCTTCTATGAATAAGGGCATCTATAACCCTATTTATTTCCCTTTTATGTAGTTAATGTCAAAAAACATAATATGACAAGAACTCTAACCATTACCTCTAACATACATTCAAGTTTGGTTGGGTAAACATATACTTGAGTCCCAAGTTATTAGCTTTGAGATCAAATGATTTTCCCAACAAATATTGCCTCCAAATTTCTAAGGCATGAAACTCTTGCATCTAATTATAGATCATGCAAGCCATAATTTACCTCATATAGCTTCAACTTCCTGGGCTCATAAGCTACACCATAACTTTCTTACATGAGAAATCCTCCAAGACCATCTCTTGAAGCATCAATTATTACTAAGAATTGGCCACTTGGATCAAGAACTCTCAATATTGGTGCCAAGGTAAGCCTTATTTTCATCCCCTAAAAATATTCTTCTTACTTTCTTGCCCACACAAATTTATGATTTTCTCATTGAAGAGAGGTAATAAGATTTTCTATCTTGAAAAGTTTGACATAAATTTCTTGTAATATCAAACCAAACCCATAAAATCCTAACTTCATAAACATTTTTGGGTGTTGACTACTCCATAATGGATTTAATCTTCAAAATATCCATAGATATTCCTTTTATAGATATAATGTGACAAAGGTTCTATACCTTTTTATAAAATAAGGAACACTTTGATAGCTTCCCAAAAAGTTTATATTTTCACAACCATTGCATAACCAAATTCAAATGCTCTAGATGTTCCTTGTAGGATTATGAATAGATGAGGATATCAACTAGAAAGACCAACAAAAATTGATTTAGATCATCCCTAAACATATAGTTCCTGAGATTCATAAATGCTATAGGAATATTTGTTAGCCCAAAAGGAAGAATTATGAACTCATAGTGCCTTTAATGAGTCTTAAAAGCTGCTTTTGGAATGCCTTCCTCTTGAAACCTTAACTAATGATATCCTACTCAAAGATCAATCTCCAATAAAATTGATGCTCCACATATTTGATCAAAGAGATCATCAATATAAAGTAGAGGATAATTATTTTTATCATTACATTATTTAAAATCCTATAATCAATACACAAGTGAAGGTTTCCATCCTTATTTTTAATGAACACAACTACTACACCCCATGGTGACACACTTGGTTGAATTAACAATTTAAAAAACAAATATTTGTTAAGCACAAAATATACTAAGAAGGGGGTGAATTAGTATATTATATATCTTTTTCATAATCTATTTTTTTTTTAACCACTCAATCATACATTCAAGATATGAAATAAAACTGAAATAATAATTTGCACCACACAAGAGAAAGAGAGACACACCAAATTTTTACGTGGAAAAGCAAAGTGGGAAAAACCACAGAGAACAATCTCAAGTATATGAATGAGCACCAAATCAAAATACAAAGTTTACAAGCACTAACTTGTAGGAGCACCAACCCCTTTGCTGAGCACTGATATAACAACTATTTGTGAGCACCAACACATAGGAGCACCATCCATTTCCAAAGATTCATGAGTGCCAACCCACAGGAGCACCAACCCCTCTTATGTATAAAACATAATTGTCTCTCAATGTTGGTTACTCAATAAATGATAGAACTCTAAAATATCTCCTACTTTTCTCTCTTAAAAAAAAAATACAAACCATGCACTCTCTTGCATATTACAAATGGTTTCTCAAGCCTTTATTTATAGATTTCTAAATGACCTATGGCATTCAACCTTTGTGACCCTTCAATCCTCATGAAAAATGGTGCCAAACTTGCATTACCCTTCGTATCCTTGCATTTTAAAAGTCATATGGTGACCCTTCATAAGCAAAAGCATCCTTTCCTCTTTTGTCTTTATCTTGGTGACTTTTCATATTCCTCAAACTTTCCCTTCATGGAAAAATTCACCATACCTCTTTTATCTTCACATGGTGACTCTTAGAATTCCTCAAGATGACTCTTTATGAGAAAATGCATCCCATTCCTCTTTCGTCATTTACCCCATGACTCTTTGACTTATCCATGGGCCCTCTTTTGAATTATATGCAGCCAAAAATATATTCATTAATATTAAATAAATATTAACACACATTAGCCAAGATATGAATATTAAAAACACCATTAAATTTAATGGGACCTTTATCACCAATAATGTTAGATATTTGACATTAATGACAATATTTCCAATAATCTCCCTTATTGTCATTGATGGCAACCTCAACTAAAACTACAACATCTTAAAACCTACACATAATACCATCTAAAAACATACATTAACTCCCCCTTACTATAGTAACCTGTATATGTTCCCTATACCTATTTATACACCGATACATATACTTGTTATTCTCCCCCTTTGAAATCAATGTCAAAGGGCCTACCTAGAGCTAACACTTAGCTCCCCATTAACTGATGCTAAACCTTAATGGTAGGAAGTAAAAAAAATTACTCCCAACTTTTCTCATAGATACTCAAATGTGTCTTTTGGTAGTGCCTTTGTGAAAATATCTACAATCTACTCTATAGTACTGATATACTCCATCTTAACTTGTTGATCTACAAATCGCTCTCTCAAGAAGTGATATCTAATGGGAATATGTTTTTTTCTTGAATGCATCACTAGATTCTTTGAAATATTTATAGCACTTGTGTTATCACAAAAAATAGAAATAAGTTCATCATACTTTACCTTGATATCTTCTAAAGTTTGCTTCTTCTAAAGCACTTGAGTACAACACAATACTACTATAATATATTTTGCTTCAGCTATAGAAAGTGATACTAAATTCTACTTCTTGCTTAGCCATGATACTAAGCTATCACCAAGGAAGAAAGCCCCTCCACTTGTACTATTTCTATCATCCAAACACCCTACCCAATCTGAATTTGTATAAGCAATCAAAGTGAAATCTCTACCTGTGGGATACCATAATCCATAATCTAATGTCCCCTTGATATATCTAAATATTCTCTTCACTAACTGAATATGACTATCTTTTAGAAATGACTGATATCTTGCAACCATACCTACTGCATGCATGATGTCCAACCTCAATGTTGTAAAATATAAAAGACTACCAATAATAGATCTATACAAAGATTGATTCATAATAGGTGAATCTTCATCCTTTCTCACCTTATTTCTTGTACACATTAGTGTGCCAACTAGTGCACAATCCTCAAAACCAAATTTCTTCAACATTTCTTTTTTATATTTACTTTGAGATATGAAAATTCTTTTATCTAACTAAAATATTTGCAATCCTAAGAAAAATGACAATTCTCCAAGCAAAGACATCTCAAATTCTTTTTGCATACTATCACAAAATTCTATTATCTTTTTAATATTTCCTCCAAAAATGATATCATCAACATATACCAAAACAATCAATTGATGCTCACCTTCTATTTTGATGTAGAGATTACTATCATCAAATCCTCTCTTGAAACCTTGATTTTGCAAATACTTATCAAGTCTTCCATACCAAGCTCTGGGAGCTTGTTTCAATCCATACAATGCTTTCTTCAATCTACATACATGACTACTAATATTTGAGAGAATAAATCCCTTAGGCTACTCAATGTAGACCTCTTCTTCTAGATTCCAATTTAAGAAGGCATATTTGACATCCATCTAAAACACTTTGAAATTTTTAAACACTACATAAGCAAGAAACATTCTAATAACCTCTAACCTTACCACTAGTGCAAAATTTTATTTAAAATCTATTCTCTCAATTTGAGTATATTCTTTACATACTAATCTTGGTTTATTTTTTAGTCACTTCTCCATTTTCATTTAACTTATTACTATAAAACTATTTTATTCCTATCACATTGTGATCTTTTGGTCTAGACAATAATTCCCAAGTATCATTATTTTTTATCTTATTTAATTCTTCATCCATAGCCTTAACCCAATGTTTATCATGTCTAGCTTTTGAAAAAGTTCTAGGCTAAATTTTGGATAACAAAGAGAAATTAACTTGTTCATATTCACTTACCATCATTCTTCTGGTGTGAATTCCTTCATTTATGTCCCTAATGATGTCACTTTCATTATTATTTCTCTAAAAATATTTGGATGGAGTTTTGATGCCTTTTTTCTCCTTCTCATCTTCATTTTATTCTTCAAGACCTTCCTCTTCAATGATTTCAGGAATGTCTGCTGGATCACTGATTCTTTGTGTTCCATCTTCTTCTATCCTGACACTTGCACTTTCAAAAATTTTCTTGGTTCTTTTTTAATAACATTTATGAGCTTTATTTTTGCAAGAATAACTAATAAATATACCTTCATCTGCTCTGGATTCAAACTTACTAAGTTTTTTATCTATTCTCTTTGTGAAGCATCTACCATGAAAAACTCTAAAATAATCAACTATTGCTGGTTTATCTTTCCATAGCTCATAAGGAGTCTTATCACTATTGACTCTCAATAATTCTTTATTTTTAATATGCACTTTTGTAGAAACTGCCTCTCTCCAATATTTATCTTCTATCTTGGATTCATTTAGAATTGTCCTCACCATCTCCTAAACTATTCTATTTTTTGTTCAACTACTCTATATTATTATGGAGTTATATCTGCTAAATAATGTCTCTTTATTCCATAGTCTTCACAAAACTCAATAAATTGATTTGACATTAATTATCCTCCTCGATCTAATCTTAGACACTTAATCTTCAAATTGGTTTCAATTTAAACTAATGCTTTGAAATGTCTGACAGCTTCTGATTTTTTCTTTAAAAACATTACCCAAGTCATACGTGAAAAATCATCAATAAGTAACATGAAATAATTCTCACCTTGAGTAATTTGAGTTCTCATAGGTCCACATAGGTCAATGTAAACAAGCTCTAGCATCTGAGTAGTCGAGTACTCTTTTGTTTTGAACTAACTTCTATCCTACTTCCCACGCTGACAAGGTTCACAAAGTGTGTCAAATGGATTTGTAATCTTTGGAAGATTTTTGACTACTTTCTTCTTGCTTATGTTGAAAATATTTTAAAAATTTATGTGCCCTATTCTCCTATGCCATAGCCAAATTTCTTAAATTTGACTCAAATAACATCTTTGACTTTTGATGTCTGATAGCATATACAAATTATTCCATGTTTTCTGAGCATCTGTAACCAACATATCTGAATCTTTTCTTCTAATTTAAAAACTTTTTACATAAAAATTTAGTGTGTGCCCCTAATCACACATTTGACTTACACTCAAAAGATTATGATTAAGACATTCTACATACAAAACATTTTTAGTTTTAGTTCTACCATTATCCAAACTTAGCGTACCTTTTCCAATAATTTTGGTAGTAGTATTATCTCCAAATTTCACTATGCCACCATTGATCTTATTCAAGGTTATGAAATTGCTCTTGTCTCCTATCATGTGCCTCAAACACCCACTATCAATGAACCATGTATTTTCTTCATTTCTTGCATGTAAAGCTATTTGCACCAACATAGATTTTTTAGGTTGTTTTTTTGCCATGAACCTATCTAAACTTCCTTCTTAATGAATGGAGCCTTAAAACTCTAGTCCTTCTTGACTGAATTGAACACAATTCTATAGTACCAGGCTATGTGTCTGAAGTTGTTGCACTTGTAACATATTATGGCCTCTTCATTAAATATTGATAGAGGAGCAAAAGAGTTATGGCTTCTGCTTGACTCTGCATGACTTTTCTTCTCCTTATTTCTAAAACTGTTAGCTCTTTTTTGACATTCTAATTTGTTATGACCATATCCATTATAATAAAAATAATAACAATAAAAATAGGACCTATTTGTATATCTATGAATTGATTGCCTTTTGTAGCTCTGTTCCCTCTAGCCTTCTTTGTTTGAGATTTCCTTTGTATTTTTAACTTTTTCTCTTTTTATTTCTTCTTTTGTACGAGCTTCAACATGGATCTTTCCTTTTTCCTTGTCTATGAAAGTAGTGACCTGCTCCTTCTCTTTTTCAAATATAATACCTATCTTATCTGACATTGATCTTTGATTTTATAATATCTTATTCAACATATTAGTGCTATTCTCAAATTTTGAATCATTGGCTGCTCTATCATTGATTGCTTTATTTATTTTCTCAAGATCTACTTTTAAATAAGCAATTTCAATAACATACCTTTCACATTCTTTACTTACTATTTTCAACTATTCCATTAGATCTTCTTTATTCTTCTTGGTTTCTTCAAAGTGTGCTTATAGATCTTCAATTATTATTTTTGACTCCTTTTCATTTTTCTCGATCTGGAGCTTTAATCTTTGATTCTTCTTTTCAAGAGCTTTTAACTCTTCTAAGGCACAAATGAGTTCTCCTTCTAGATTCACTTCAGCTTCATCCTATTCTTCTTCTTGATCATCTATACTTTTACTTACAGAGGCATCTTCATGTTTGACCATGAATATAATCTCTTCTTCTTCTAAGTCATTGACTTCACTATCTTTGACTGAGCTAGGATCTTTAGAATACAAACTCTTCTTCTCGAATCCCTTCTTGAATTTGCCTTTGAAATTCTTCTTTTATGTAGACTTTCCTTATTCATTGTCATCATTACCCTTGTTTAGGAATTTAGCTATAAATTGTATAATATTTCCATAATTAAAACATTTTAAAGGTAATTTTCCTTGATATTTACCTGTGCCCTTTTTTGGCTTGTGAATGAATAGAGCTCCATTGTCATCTTCATCATTGCTATAACTATCACTTAATTCATGAATTTTAGCCTTCTCTTTCTTTGATGTCTTGAAGGCCACTTCTCTCTTTGAGGGTTTATCTTGTTCAATCCACATCTCATATGTTATAAGAATACCATGAAGCTCATCCATCTTTACTTTGGATAAATTATTCATCTCTTCAATTGCCAAAACTTTTGCATCATATCTCAATGGTAGAGATCTCAAAAAAATTTGAACCATAATTAATTCTTATAAATTTTCTCCAAGACATTGAATCTGATTAACTATTTGATCAACCTGCAAGAGATAACTTGATATATTTTCTTCTTCTTCCATTTTCAAACTCTCAAACTATCTTCTGAAAGTCTGAAGCTTAGCTTGCTAAACCTTTCCATCACCTTTGTAAATATTCTCAAGTTTTACCCAAGTTTCATGAGTAGATTTACATTGCATAACTTTAACAAATTCAGATTCACATAAACCACATAAAATAAAATTTAAAACTTTATCATTATTTTCACTTGCCTTCTTTTTTGTTAGAGTAGTTACAAGTGTCTGTAGCTCTTCATGTTCCTCCACCACTACTTGCCATATGTCAAATCCAAGGGCCATAAAATAAGTCTTCATCCTTATGCTCTAAAAAACATAATTTATCCCATCAAACAAAGGTGCCTTATTTGTAGAAAATCTTTCATGTGATCTAGCCATTGTGCTTTCCCAATCTTCCTTCAAGATGTAAAACTTTTTCAAAAGGAACCTACTCTAATACCAATTGTTAAGCATGAGATATACTAAGAGGGTGGTGAATTAGTATATTATATATCTTTTTCTTAATCTTATTTCTTTTTTTTAACCACTCAATCATACATTCAAGATATGTAATACAAATAAAATAATAATTTGCACCACATGAGAGAGAGAGAGAGAGAGAGAGAGAGAGAGAGAGAGAGAGAGAGAGAGAGAGAGAGAGAGAGAGAGAGAGAGAGAGAGAGAGAGTAGATTTTTATGTGGAAACCCAAAGTGGAAAAAACCATAGAGAACAATCTCAAGTATATGAATGAATTCCAACTCAAAATACAAAGTTTGCAAGCACCAACTTGCAAGATCACCAACCCTTTTTCTGAGCACAGACACAACAAGTATTTGTGAGCACTAACCCACATGAGCACTAATTCCTTACAAAGATTCATGAGCACTAACCCACAAGAGCACCAATCCCTCTTGTGTATAAAACATAACTATCTCTCAATGTTGCTTACTCAATAAATGATAGAAATCTACAATATCTCTTATTTTTCTCTCTTTGAAAACAAATACAAATCATGAAATCTATTGCATGTTACAAATGGCTTCTAAAGCCTTTATTTATAGCTTTCCAAATGACCTTTGGCATTTACCCTTTGTGACCCTTCAATCCTCATGAAAAATGGTGCCAAACTTGCATGACCCTTCATATCCTTGCATTTAAAAAGCCATATGGTGACCCTTCATAAGAAAAAGCATCCTTTCCTTTTTTGTCTTTATATTGGTGACTTTTCATATTCCTCAAAGTGTCCCTTCATGGAAAAATGTGCCATACCTCTTTTATCTTCACATAGTGACTCTTGAAATTCCTCAAGATGACTCTTCATGAGAAAATGCATCCCATTCCTCTTTCATCTTTTACCCCGTGACTCTTTGACTTCTCCATGGGCCCTCTTTTGACTTATATGCAACCAAAAATATATTCATTAATATTAAATAAATATTAACACACATTAGCCAAGATATGAATATTAAAAACACCATTAAATGCAATGGGACCTTTATCACCAATAATGCTATTCCTTTGACACCAATGACAATATTTCCAACAATCCTAAAATTGAACCTTCAAATATAGAAATTAGGTTGTCATTATTTTATAAGGGGATTTATACTATGGTTCTAAATTAGAATGATGTTAATTGAGAATTCAAACTCTTTCCTAGCGGGTAAACCCAATAATGATTTGAGAAAACATATTGAAAATCTTTGAGAAAAGGAAAATATTCAATATATAGTTCATGTTGGCCATATTTGGCCCACATACCAAGCTTTGAAAAGATGTGCAAAGTTCATGTGAAGTAATGGACCGAAAGGGTTTAAAAAGAGTCCAAGTTTGAAAAATATAAGGATCCAGGTAGTTTATCATATTTCCTGAGCATTCAAGAGTATGGATTATGTTTCACAAGCCTTAAGAATTCATCAACACCTTGAAAGAATGATCAAAAAATGAGTTATGAAAAGTTTTAGAGCTAGACCATCTTGAGGATGTCATGCAAGAGCAAACAGACCAGTTCACTTATGAAATTTTTATCTTTCTTAGAAATCCTCATGTGAACTAGTGGATCACACACAATTGTAGTTCTACATACCAGGAATATGTTTTGAAATTTTCAAGTTTGTGTGAGCTTTCTGGATCAAGTTATATGCATGAAAAGATGGAATTATAGAGTGAAACATTTGTGCTAACATCAATTTTAGGCCCCCAAAAATAATAGTTCAATTTAAAAAGACAACTAGAGCTTAAAATTGATGTCTACATGACTATAATTCGATTGGCTTATGAACATATTTGATGATCATGTAGATTTAAATTTTTAGATAGTAAAAAAAAAAATTTTGAGCTTAAAATTGATGGTTGTATAGACATAAAATATGGTTGTGCAAACATCAAATGATAGGAGCACAAATGCCAAATTTAAGATCATGAAGTAGCCATTAGAGTTTAAATAGTGGGCTTTGATAGATCGGTGGTTCACATTTGATCATGCATATAAGATCAATGGCACATGAGCAAGTCAACAAGTTAGAGGATCCAAAGAGTAGATGTATAGGTGCCAAGTGTCAAAAACATGTTATATTATGTTATGTTATATTAAGGTTAATAGAGCCTGAGTCAGTTTACCAATAACCAATAAATAAAGTACCAAGCTGAGAGATTTTCTACTAAAGTTGATGGAGTAGTTCAACTTGGGAAAAATAAAATAATGGACCTAAACTGGTAGAAAATACATGGAACCAAGATTGATTTTGACTCAAGTTGAACTAGGATAAACAATAAGGACCAAGCATTGCCAATAGAGCTCTATAGAGGTAAAATAGGTCTTTTTGACCTAATATAAGACAAAAGGTTGGAAAATTATTGTAAAAGGGACCAAGCATAAAATAGAGTGACATATATATGGACTATAAGAAAACTAATAATCTTAGATTGGTTTTTGTTGATAGTTAATTCAGGTCCAAGTTTAAAAGCAGGAGCTAGTTTATATAATAAATGTAGAAGCTCTCATCCTTTAACACAATTATAAGCTCTCAACAAGCTACCACTCAAAATAGATACAACATGGATTAATTCAGATTCAAAGATATGAGGATTTTTTCCTCTTAATGGGCCAAGTGTAATATCAAAATTAAAGGGGTCTAGTGGTTAGGAGAGGTAGTTAGAACATTTAAGGCTTTTCTCCAACAACAGGGTCATGACTCATCACCTTTGGAAAATTATTATTTTCTAGTGCAACTTTCTCAACCAATGAAATTATTCAAAATATATTGGGAAAAATAAAGACTATCTTACTAATGATGGATTACATCTTGATTATACTAAATCATGGTGGATAATTCACTTCAAAGCTGGTAGCTCATTAATTATTCTCGAAACATGTTCCCTCTTCTCTCTTCTTCCCTCTTCCTATATTATCCCATTCTCTTCTCCTTTGTAAATGTTCTTAGAGTTTCTATTTTTTCATATTTCTAGGAGATAGGGAACTCTTTGGGATACTACAAAATATGATCCTCTTAATTAGGCTTGACTCTATCAACCATTTGTAAGAACTACCTCTTGATGTAATAAGGACTTTATTCACCTATCTCTTACCTTGTGTCTGTGTTTGGTGAGTTGTGTATGATGGCATTGTGTGAAGGAGAATATTACTCATCCATTAACCTCCTTTTTGAACTTTTTAGTGAGTTTTCAATACTATTTATAGGTATATATTAGTGTCATACTATAAACCTCTTCTATGAAATACTTATTCAAGTATCTTGATCTTGAGGTTGTGTGAGCTAGTATTATCTTCTACTGATCTAGTGTGGGTTCAACCTTATAGGATTTTATATTTTAAGTTTGATGCATCACCTAATTAAATTTATTGATATCCCTTATCCTCTTTCTAACCCTTTTTCCCATGAAGCATTAGATTAACATTAGTTTAGGTGAGTATCAAAGAGGAAACTAGCCTACTTTGAAGGTTAAACCCCAACATAGGTTACCCACAACCTGGGGTTATCCCAATATTATGAATTAATAGGAGAGAGTCTAAATAACCCTATATAATGGTGCACATTAATTTCATAATAGTTTTAGCATGCTTGGTAGCACAAGGTCCAAAAGAGTGGAAAGATCTTGGTGTGTCTGTCCTCTAATAAACTTTTGGAAGCAAGCACATTAGCACCAATGGTGATTCTGAATCAAAGCTTGTAGTTATGTGTACACCAAGTATGTCTCAATGAAGGTTTTAATAAAATTTTTGCATCTCATTTGACATATGAGGTTAATATGAATAGATATGGTGAATATCCCTATTATCCACCTCCTTATCAGCCTTATCAAGAATCCTATCAAAGCTATGAAGAACCTTGTCAATTTTATCCTGATCCATATATGAAAGAGTATACCCTGATCCTTCCTATAGATAGAAAGTCCATCATAATACTACTCCTCATCAACCCCATCATAAGCCATCCATACCAGAACTTAGGTGAAATTTAATAAGCCTTGACAAGCATGCACTAGAAGTGTGCTCATAAAAGTATTATGGCCTAAATGTCCCTACTCACCAAATACATTATGTGAGGGACTCATTACACCAAATGAAAGTATAATGGACACTTTTTGAGAGAAAAATTGGAATAATATAATAGGTAAGATGATAGATTTAGGTGGTTACATTCAACGCATTAAGGACAAGCTAAAAGTCCTTGAGGAATAAGAATTCTAACCTCACCATCCTTATGTGCCTGCATATACACCACCTCAACCTTCTTATGTGCCACCCATTACTCCCCAAGAGACCATTACAAGTGACCCTTTGAGTATTCCAAGTTACTCATGTGTTTATCAGACCTTTCCTTCATGGAAATTTATCCAAGAGAGCTATCAAAGAAAGGAGATTGTTATGGAACAACCTGCTATTGTGACCCAAGACTTCATCCTTCCTTAAGAACCCCTTATGAAGTCCTTAAAGGTTCCAAGCTGGAATCAAGTGGTGAATTCTTAGGGTGGGCCAAGGGTAAGCCTTGATATGAAAGCCCAAGATAAGGCATGATCTAAACCTATAAAAACCTCTCTCATCCCTCCACATGAATTTTATTTAATTATTTATCTTCATAAATACACTAACAACCTTAAAGAGGAGATATTTCAAGAGAATATTGATAAATAGATTAAAGAGTAGGAGTTAAAGACAAGGAAAGAGGAGGAGAACCAAAATAAAAAATTCAAAGGAGAACCTCTATCTTTCCCATCTTGGAACCAAGTCATGTATTCAAGAAGATCCAAATCTACTCAACCCCCATCCCTATCTCCTTAAGAATATAAGTCATTTCAATCTTGGAAATCCATCTAGAACAACATGCAAAAGAAGGAGGAGGGTATGACTATAAAAGACAAACATTTGGACCAAGGAGGTGTTCCATATGTCTCATCTCTCTTGGAGTCATCCCAAGAATATCCTATGACACTCCTTGAAGAAGTAAGTAGTGAGCTCCATGTTGAACTTATAATTGATAATGATGAATTGTTAGAGTTAGAAGAGGAGATCATTATTTGGACACCGCTTGGTGAGAACAAGCATGTCTTAGTATTTCATGAGGTTAAAGAGGATGAGTTGTAGGAGCATGTGTAGGTTAGAGATGAGATACAATAGGAAGAAGACCATTGGAATTAGTTATACCATGATTTCATGGGTGAGATTGATGAACTTAAGATGATAGACTTGGATGATGAGATAGTGCAAAAAGTTGAATCTTCTGAGGATTCCATTAATATTTTGGAGCTTCAGGAAGGAAATGCTACTCTAGAGATGCCTAAGAAAAATGAGAATGTTAGTCCTAATGATAAATTGGTACAAATAGAGGACATGGATGAGATTGAGATATCTCTTATTGAAAAGGATCAAGTGCTTTAGAAGGTGGAAAATGAATTTCCCATGGAGGATAATGACCAAGATTGGGTAGAATATGTAGAGCTTCTTGACGAGCCTAAATAAATTGA
Source organism: Torreya grandis (assembly GCA_037957365.1). Taxonomy (NCBI): domain Eukaryota; kingdom Viridiplantae; phylum Streptophyta; class Pinopsida; order Cupressales; family Taxaceae; genus Torreya; species Torreya grandis. The sequence continues at coordinate 3,025,152 of JARHVA010001818.1, forward strand.
ATCTAAGAAGAAGCCTAGTCTCATTGAAGATACCATGGAAATCAAGAAGGTATAAATTTTTGAACCACCATTGGAGGCTATAGTTGAGAAGCCATATGAGGAAATTGAGACTATTTGATGCACATAATATACCTGTTTAGGGATGCTTGGTTCTCATTAAGCATCATGCCAAAGAAGTTGGTAGTTACAATAAAGAAGAAGTAGCCATCAAGACCAAGGGTTAATGAGTTACATGACTCATTCAATTTCTCATCCCATGAGGCAAAATGGTTATCAAACTTTATTTTTGATCCATGAGGAAAGGTACACATAATTCTAGGTTGTATATATTAGATTAATTTTGTTCAAATTCCTCTAAGTGAAATTTTTGTCACATTTTTTTTGTTCCTTATTTTGTTATAGGTTAGTTTCCATTTCAATAAGTGCCTTGGTCACTTTATCTTTTTTTATTATCCTTTAGGTCCTTGTTTTGTTTTAAGGGAGGTTAGAGCAAGATTGGCAACTAGTTCCAAATCCAGGTCAATATGATAGACCCAAGTAAAGAATCCATGCCCAATGGACTAGACAAGGCACATGGTCTAGGTTCTCTTGTATAGTAAGCATGAAACCCATATGATTCATAAAAGATGTTGGCCATTTTAACCCACATATCAAGGTTTGAAAAGATAAGTAGATTTCATGTGAAGTAGTGGATCAAAAGGGTTTGAAATGGGTCCAAGTTTAAAAAATAGAGGGATCTAAGAAAGTTCTCATATGTCCTGAGCATTCAAGAGTATGGACTAGGTTTCACAAACCTTAATAATTCATCATCACCTTGAAAAAATGATCAAAAGATGAGCTATGTAAAGTTTTAGAGCTAGATCGTCTTCAATACATCACGTAGGAGCAAACAAACTAGTCTACTGGTGTAATTTTTATCTTTCTTAGAAAGCCTCATGTGAACCAATGGATCACATGTAATTGTATTTCTACATACCAGGAACAAGCTCTAAAATTTTTAATTTTGCGTTAACTTTTTGGCTCAAATTATAAGCATGCAAAGATGGACTTATAGAGTAAAACATTCATGCTAATGTCAATTTTAAGCCCTAATAAATAACCATTTAATTTAATAATACCATTAGAGATTAAAATTGATGTCCACATGCCCATCATTTAGTAGGCTCATAAACATATTTGATGATCGTGAAGACATCAATTTTAGGACATAGTAAAAACAAATCCTTTTGAGCTTAAAATTGACAGTTGTACAGATGTCAAATATAGTCATGTGAATGTCAAATAATGGGAGTGAAAATGTCAAATTTAAGATTGTTAAGTAGTCATTGGATTTAAAATAGTGGGTCTTAATAGATCAGTGGTTCATGTTTGATCGTGCATCTAAGATCGATGGTACATGAGGAAGTCAACAAGTTAGAGGATCTAAAGAGAAGATGCATATGCACCGAGTGTCAATACCATGTTAGCTTATGTAGAAGATATATTGGCATGCATTCAACCTATAAGAGGAGATATGATGGTGAAAGTAAGGGTTAAGGTCAATAGAGCCTAAGTTAGTTTACCTAGAACTAATAAACAAAAGACTGAGCCATGACATTTTTGACTAAAGTTGATGGCACAATTTGACTCAAGCAAAGTAAATGAATGGACCTAAGCTATAAAAAAATACATGAAACCAAGCTTGATCTAAACTTGAGTTAATCTAGGATAAATAATAAGGACCAAGCATTGCTAGTAGAGCTCCATAGAGGTAAAATAGGTTTTTTTATACCTAATATAGGCCAAAAGGGTAGTAACTTATTGTAAAAGGGACTAGGCATCGAGCAGAGTGCCGTATATATGGACTATAGGAAAACTAATAATCTTAGATTATTTTTTATATATAGTTGATTCAGGTCTAGGTTTCAAATTAGGAGTTAGTTTGTATAATAAGTGTGGAAGCTCTCATCCTTTGATACAATCATAAGCTTTTGACAAGCCACCGCTCAAAGTAGATATAATATATCTCAATTTAGATTCAAAATATGAGGATTTTGTCCTCTTAATGGTCTAAGTGGAAGATAAAAAGTAAAGGGATCTAGTGATTAGGAGAGGTAGTTGGATCACTTAAGGCTTTTCTCTAACAACAGGATCATGAATTTCCACCTTTGGTAAATTCTTATTTTCTAGTGCAACTTGCTCAACCAATGAAATGATTCAAAATCTATTGGGAAAAATAAATATTATCTTATTCATGATGAATTATGTCCTAATTATACCAAATCATGGTGGATCGTTCCTTTGAAAGCTGGCAATTCTTTAATTGTTCTCAAAACATGCTACCTCTTCTCTCTTCTCCCCTTATATATTATCCCATTCTCTTCTCCTTTATAAAGTTTTTTAGATTTTAGAATTTTTCATATTTCTAGGAGAAAGGGAACTCTTTGGGATACTAAAAATTATTCTCCTCTTGATTAGGTTTGACCTTGTCAAGCATTTTAAGAACTATCTCCTGATGCAATAAGGACTTTCTTTACCTATATCTTTCCTTGAGTCTGTTTTTGATGAGTTATGTATGATGGAATTGTGTGAAAGAGAATCTTCCTCATCCATTTTCCTCCTTTATGACCTTTTTTAGGGAGTTTTAAATGCTACTTGTAGGTATAGATTAGTTCTATACTCTGAACCTCTTCTATGAAATACTTATGCAAGTAGCTTGATCTTGAGGTTATGTGAGCTAGTATTGTCTTCTAATCTAGTGTGGGTTGAATCTTATATAGGTTTCCCTTTTAAGTTTGGAGGATCACCCAATTAATTTTATTAGGATCCCTTATCACCTTTCTAACCTTTTCCCCATGAAGCATTAGCTTAGCATTAGTTTAGGTGAGCATTAAAGAGGAAGCCAACCTACTCTGGAGGTTCAACCCTAACATAGGTTATCCATAGCCTGGGGTTATCCAAATATTGTGACTTAATGGGAGAAGGCCTGAATAATCCTATCCAAGGGTGTCCATTAATTTCATAACAATTACTTTGATTCCTCCATCTCATTTATCTTATCAATAAATTATTGACACCCTCTTCTTTGTGATTTCTTTAACTAAATTACTTAAATCAATCTAAGTTTAATCTCCCTTTTTGCTCCTTGGATTTGGGTTTGCTTTTCCAAATCATCTAAACACTCTACCTTTTAAAGAAAATAGTCCATCTTAGCTTTATGTTGAACTATCCAGTTTAATCCTAAGATCACATCATATGACCATAGTGGTATTGTAAATAGATCCACTACCATAGTGAATTTAGGTAGTTTGATCTTAGCTTTGCCCAAAAATTTATCGACCTTGACCTTAGATTCATTCATGTATTGAATTAACCATGCATATACCATAATTATAGATTTTATAGACAACTTAATATTCATTTTAGGTGCAATAAAACATTTTGTAGCTCATGTGTCAATCAAGATTAAAATTGGATGACAAAATAAAATACCTGATAGCTCAATAGGAGAAGCCTAAATCTCTGTTACATCTTAATTTTTCTTTAAGCTAAATAACCTATTTGATTCATGGATTATTATTATTGATTAATTGATTAACTAATATTTGATTAAGCTATATGACATATGCTAATTATGGGATAATTTGTGTTTCTTAATTTACATGATTAGTTGCTATGAGTTAGTAATACTTTTATATTTTTTACATTGTGATCATGTTTAAACAACATTATTTTATGGATATAATGATGTTTTAGGCCAACTACCTTCATTTTCATGAGGTGGATGCAAGATATATTCTTCCCTTAGAGTGTGACGAAGGGAGAATACCATCAGAAAGGGTGGTTTAGATGATGATGTTGGGGGATGACAAAGAATGAATATGAAAACCATTGCACACACCACTTAGTATATCATGTTTCATAATTAATTGGTTGATATAGATATCATAACATGTTTTTTGTACTTTTCTTTTAGGTGTTTGTTAATATGATTTTTGGTATAATTTTGATTGATGATGATGATCATGTTGATTATTCAAGTGATTTCAGTAATTTTGTGATCATACTAGTCTATCTTATATAATGCAATTGTTTGACTGAATGAGTGAATTCGGTTATATTTTAATTCCCTTAATACTTTGTTAAGTATGTATAGTGTTAAGATATGATGACATATTCCATTTTTGTTTTTCATCTATAAGTTTTAGATAATAATAATTAAAGATTATTATTATATATATGCTAAATCTATATGTCAAAAGATATAAATAACATTGTTTTAAAATATATTTGTATTCAATTAATTGTGTGACCCAAGGTTTTATTTTTATATTATATGAATATATTGTTTTTAATTGTAAAATTATTCTAGTAAATCATTATATCTATTATGTATGTTAGTGGATAACATAGTAACATGGAACTATAGTCTAGTAATACCTAAGAGTATTATCATGTAACATAATCATTATTATATTTGATTTGTTTGATAATAATTTCATGGGAATACATTAGATATCAACTAGTTGATATCTAATGCATGGAATAAACATTGGGGACTATGACTTAAGGTTTAGTTGGTTAATGATTGTTTGCTAAGTCATTGTCATGTGGATTTTATTAAGAATATAAAATGATTTTTTATGGGATTAAATACAATCCTCAAGATGATTATGATTAATAATCATACATTGAATTTAGTTAAGCATCATTTTAGATGAAAATATGGAGGTTACTGTGTTTGCATGGTGAAAAATTATGGAAATTTGTTGAGTAATTTTGCATGCATTTATATAGTCAATTAAAGTGGCCATTAATGGTAGAGATTAAGTCAATGAAAAATAACAAAAATAGGAGAAAGAAGGGTGGGGGTAGAGACACAATAAATGTCATAGATGAGAGAGCTAGAGAAAGAGAAGAAGGTGATAGTTTGAAGGAAAGAGAAAGGAATACATATGACTTCTTTAGCATTCATAGGTAGGTTTTGTAATTCAATTCTTATGTAAAATAATAGATGGGTTTTTGAACTATTTTGGGTTAATCATTTTCTTTTTTTGAATCTTGAAATTAATGGGTTGTATGTGGATCCCTATGGAAGGCTTGACCTCCATAAAACCCCACATTCAACTCAGGGTGACTTGAGGGTTTTGGGTGATGTCATAGAATTGCCATGACTATATAGGCTATATGAAATCTTGTTGTAAACTCCTCTCTTAGTTCAAAATTCCATTTATTAATGAAAATTATACTTGATGAATATTTATGTAATGGATTGAGCGAATTGGTTCAATTTAGTTAGTATATATTCATTTTGGGTGTCTTCATATAATTCACTTTAGACTTTTGGGTATAAAAAAGTGGACACACACACACACACAAGTATATATTTGGTTTAATCCAAGGAATATATACATATACTTATATATATTTGTATATAAATATTATATATACTAGTATTTGAAATGTCAAGCTTAAGTGTGAAACTATTTATATTTCATCTAAGAGATGAAGATATTAATATAATAAACTAATGGTTTTGTTTTTGATTAAATTTATGTGGTTTAGATTCAAATTAATACACACACACACACACACACACACACACACACACACACACACACACACACACACACACACACACACACACACACACACACACACACACACACACACACACACACACATGTAGAGTAAAATTATAGATATATAATCTAGGCTATATATTGTAACCCTTTATTATGCATATTGCTTATGTAAATGAATTTTGGAAAAATGTTTAGTGTAAGTTTTATTATAAAAACCTGGGTATAGGTAGGTGAACAACTGCCTGTAGGATATTATTTAAACATTAAGCATGGGAAGATATATACGAAGGGTTAAAGTATAGATATATACTCCAAGCTATATATTGTAACCTTGTATTATGCATATTGCTTATGTAAATGAAATTGGGGAAAAATTTTTGGTGTAAGTTTTATTTTAAAAACCTAAGTACGGGTAGGTGAACGACTACTTGTAGGTTATTCTTTCAGCTTTAAGCATGGGAAGATACCAAAAGATGTTTTAATATATATGACAGAGTTTAGGGGATTCTATTCATTATCAGTATGAACTAAGATTTATGTTAAATATGACTAAGTAATATATTTAGTATGAATTTATCTTTTATTTGAGAAAGATGCATATACAGTCAATGATTGGACTATGCATATGTGTTTACATTCAAGAATTGCATGGTTTATTTGGTGAGTCTACATTTTTTTAACTAAAACCCGAGTAGGGTGTGGTTAGTTGTGTATAATTATTTTAACTAAAACCTAAGTTGGGTATTCAGTTATGTGTTGCTATTTTATTAAATACCTGAGTTGGGTATAGTTGACCGTGTGTTTTTATATGCTCATTGTAATCAATTTAAATGGAAAAATAACATGGGATTGATTTGGTATGATTGATTTAATATTTTGAAATCTAAATGAGTTGATGTGTTGATATTAATATGTGTATTTTTAGTGTTAAGGAAAATGGAAATTATTCAGTTAAAAAGAAGGGTTATGGGGCCTTTGTTGTTAGTTGACTGTATAATTAATGTATATAGTATACTCTAGATGAAAGATAGTGGAAAGTATTTGTAAAATATATATATATATATATATATATATATACTTTAGACACACACACACACACACACACACACACACACACATAGTGGAAAGTATTTGTAACATATTAAAATTGTATATATATATATATATATATATATATATATATATATATATATATATATATATATATATATATATATATAATTACATACAACTGTGTTATGTATATAAGTTTTATTATCAAAATAATATGTAATTGATGCATGTTTATATTTCAATGTCTAAATATAAAGCATTAAATTAATGTATTTACGAGGTTAAATATATAACATAATAGTATGTTTGGACTTGCTTTTGTTATATGTCAAATATGACCTATTTATGAGCCTGTGATATAATGTTGATTCATGGAGAAATAACATTATAAGTTACTTAGTAACTAACAATTTTAATGTGATCATACTCAGATGATATGTTTAAGACTATTTTTGGATTCTATTCATTATATGTAATAAACTAGTTAAATGGATTCATTTCACTTTATTTGATGGACTAAATGAATTTGTATGATAATTCCATACCATAATTTTGATTTTTTATAGATAAATATTTTTGAATGAATCTATTAGTTTTAATATTATTATTTATTTTTATTGAATCTCACATTTATGACCTTAATTAAGCAGTGGATAGATTACACTAGCTTAATTAGCACCATCAATGCAAGATGAGGTGTAATCTATTTGAGTGGTGTATATGAATTTGACTGATCCTAAAGATCATTTATTATTGAAAATTTTGGCTAAAATAATGTTTAATAAAAAATATCATTTCATATGTTGATATGGTTTTCATATTTGTGTGATATCATATTAGAATAAATTTATTTATGGTATAGATTATGTATTAGATATCTTCAACACATAAATTCTGGTTTGTTACTCTAGATTCCCACACCATCATTATCTATCCATCTATAAAGGGAGAGCCATTCCATTATTTAGGATATAGTGAGGGGATCTATGATTTGTGGTTGGTGTGGAAAAGTGCTTGGATGATGCTCTTTCTCCTAGTTGGAGTACTATACTTGAGATTACACTTGATATTATATATTGATACTTGAGTTGTGGAGACTTTTCAGTCATTGAGACTCTGCTCAGAGGTTCTTTGTATCATGTTTTATCATTTGAGATATTATTATGTATTGCTGAAAAATTGTTACATTTATATATTATACTTCTAAAACAGTGGTTATAATGTTGTATCAATTGTGGTTAAATTCGTAATATTTCATCTATGATGTTATGAAATATTTATTATTGTTTCAGTTTTGATCCAGATTTCTTTATCTATTCATGGTGATTCTTAACTAAGTGGATTAAATATAACCTTTATGGTTAACTAAATTAATATAGTTAGTTAAATATCACTATTTAAGTTTCTCATGGTGAAATCTATATGTTGAATATGTGTATTTAGTTTTTTTAATAAAATTATTGCAATATTCTAATAAGACCTAGTGGGGTTATTACATTGGGGTATCAGATCCAAGGCTCAAACTCTAGGAATTAATGTGTTTACTAATGCAAACTTATTCTCCTAGTAAATAAGAAAAATAATGATGCACACTAAACCAAGAGGTGAGGGTACTTCAAATACCAAACCCCCTAGTCATATAAATTAGTTTGACACTGATTAAGTTGAAAAGTTAGACCAAATCCTTGTAACCATGTAAAAGATCAGGGATTGAATCATGACCCTAAAATAGGAAGTGCATGGCCATGAAGAGGAAATTGCTTAAGAAGAACCTAAAGAAAATCTTAATGACTAGGAACATCTTCAAGAGTAGAGGCATGAGGAGGTGCTATAGGATACAATAGCTTGAGTAGCTTTAAAATTGGCATGTGACATGAAAAAAGGTGAATCCACCCAAATTTGATGGAATTGTATTGGGGATATCATTGAAGCATGGTTTATATAAATGGAGAAGTATTTCAAGATTCAAAATTACTATGAAGTCATGAAAGTAGTTTTGGGAACTTAACATATTATGGGTGAAGCCATGACTTGGTGGGAAAACAAGAAGCTCAAAATGAACCTCAAATTAACCACCACTACTTGGAAATAGTTTTTGACACTGTTTAGGTTATCATGGCTTCCACAATTATATTTCGACTAAAAGATTATAGATTTTTAGAATTTTAAGCAAGGGGATTTATCGATGAATGAGTACTAGGAGCAATTCACCAAGATTATTATGTACCTCAGTATCAGGTAGATGAGAGTTTAAAAATTAGGAAATTCATCATGGGATTAAAACCCCAAAAAGGCTATGAAGTAGATGTGCATGGTCCATATACTATGGATCATGTGTTTTAGAAGGTGGTTAAGAAAGAATAAAAATTAAAATAGCTTGCCCAAGTTAGAGCTAAGTTTAAAAATAAATTTAGAAGTTATAAACCAAATTTCAAGAACAAGAGCTAGAAGTAAAGGAGTGGAGATTCCAAGTGTTAGTTTAAGAATCAAAATCTCAAATTAAATAATGGTTCAAGGAATAGGAAACCTAGTAATGGTTTTAGGGGTGGTTTCAAGGGAAACCAACACTCTGAGAGGAAAGGACCAATTGGAGGTTACTTCATTTTTAGAGGTAACCATTTTGATTGAGAATGTCCTCAAGACAAATTGAAGAAAAAGGGTTTAAATTCTCGGTAAGGTATGTTTCAATAATGGATTGATGCAACTATTGACAATTAATAGGTAGAGAATCAAGCTTTACCCATAGAACTGCTAGGTATTTTGTTCAATCATATAGTTTATATTTTGATTAATATGGGAGATATAAAATGTTTCATTACTCCAAGAATGATTAGTAAATTATCTAGAAAGGATGGAGTAATGATAAATGCATGGTCAATAAAATATAGGAATGAGTCAAAGGTCAAAGTTAACAAGTGTCTAGTCAAAGAAGAGATTAGGGTTCCTGATTTTACTATAGTAGTATATCCTTATGCAACACCATTGGGATCATATGATGTGATCCTAGGAGTTAATTAGCTTGTGAAGCATAAATCCAAGGTTTATTATTTTTTAAAGAGGGTTAAGTGTCAATATGCTTTTGAAAATTAGACACAACTTTAGGGTGAGAAAAGGCAGTTGAAGCTAAGGTCTATTTATGTAATTCAACTCAAGAAATCTCAAAAGAAGGGATGTTCAGTATTTATTGTTATGATAAATGAGATGGAAGAATCTAAGGAACTCTCTATCAAAGATTATCATTTTCTAAGAAAATTCCATGATGTGTTTCCATAAAAATTACCAAGATTTCCACCTAAGTGCAAGTTTGATTTCTTGATTGATATCAAAATTGGATTAAAACAATAGTCTAAAGTTCCATACATAATGAAAACCATTTAATTGGTTGAGTTAAAGCCACAAATTCAAGATTTGTTGTCTAAATGGATGATTCTATCAAGTGTGTCATCATAGGGTGCTCTAATTATCTTCATTAAGAAGGATAACACTCTTCACCTATGCATAGACTATAGGATGTTGAATAAAGCAATAATCAAGAACATAGATCTATTTCCACATATTGATGATATTTTTGATCAAATGAAAGGGACTACAGTATTTTTTAAGATTGATCATAGAGCAGGGTATAATTAGTTAAGGATTTGTGTATAGGATATTCTAAAAACAATGTTCAGGACTCGATATGGTCATTATAAATTCATAGTTTTACAATTTGGATTGACAAATGATCCAACAACATTTATGAATCTTATGGATAATGTGTTTAGGGATTACCTAGATCATTTTGGCTTATTATTTATTGATTACATCTTTATTTATTCCAAGGATGAGGAAGAGAACTTACAACATCTGGAACTAGTTTTGAAATGTTTCAAAAGCATAGGTTGTATGACAAATTGTATAAGTGCACATTTTTATAAAAAAAGTGTAGTATCTAGGACATATTATCTCTATGGATAGTATTTTAGTTTATCTAAAAAATATAAGAGCCATAATGGAGTGGTTGACACCAAATAATGTGTATGAGGTAAAGAATTTCATGGGATTAATGGGATATTATAAAAAAATCATTCTAATTTTTTATAAGATAGCTAATCCAATTACCTCTCTTCAATAGAAGAATCAATGTTTTATTTGGTTAGACAAGAGTGAGGTAGCCTTTCAATAACTAAAAAGGAGACTTACTTCAATACCGATGTTAAGAGTTCTTGATCCTAATCATCAATTCTCAGTGATCACCAATGCATCTAGTGATGGACTTGGAAGAGTTATTATGCAAGATGGTTCAGTGGTAGCTTGAGTCTAAGAAACTTAAGCCATATAAGGTGAATTATTCACCTCATGACCTAGAACTTACAACAATTATGTATGATTTATAATTTTAGAGGCATTATCTATTGGGAAAATCATTTGAGCTCAATACTGATACCTTAAGACTCAATTACATCTTCACCCAACTTAATCTGAATGCTTATCAAAGATGATGGTTAGATTTTTTGTCTGATTATGATTTTGACATTAACTATACCAAAGACAAAGAGAATAGAGTAGTTGATACTCTAAGCTATAGAAGGTACACAACAACCATGGATACTATTAGGAGTACTTTCATAAATCAAGTGATTAAATTCTCACCAAGAGTTGAATTCTATGATCAAGTTAGAAAAGTGTTATCTAAGAATGCTCAAAATCCTAATTTAAGGGATTCAAAATAGAGAGTGATGGTATTTTGTGGTATAATGATAAAATGTATGTACCTGATACAAAGAATATGAGGAGCACATTGATAAATAAACTGCACAATGCCCCATATTTAGGACATCTAGGAGTAACCAAGATCATGGTCGAGCTTAGACCACTCTATTTTTAAAAAGAATAAAGAACAACTAATTTTATGTCTCATTGTTTGGAATGTCAACATGTGAAAGTTGAATATGTGCATTCAGATGGATTGTTATATTCATATGACATATCAAAATGGAAGTGGTAGGTGATTAGTATGGAATTTGTCCAAGTTTTTCCATTATCATAGAACATATATGATATGGTCTTGGTTGTAGTTGACAAACTAATCAAGATATATCACTTCATATTGGGAAACTTGATATATGATGCACCTACGCTTACAAAGAGATTCATGATGAAAGTGTATAAGTTACATGGATTTCTAGAGAAGATCATTTTGGATTGGGATATGAAGATGAATTCTTGATTTTGGCTGACTCTAAATTTGGATCTAGGTACATATTTGAACTTCAACATTGCATATCACCCACAAAATGATGGATAGATAGAGTGAGTTAACCATATTTTATATCTCCTTAATATGTATTACATGGATAAAAAATATAAGTGGGAAACATATATTCCATTAGTTGAGTTTACTTACAACAACTCATACTAATGAATATTGAATCTTTATCTATTCAAGGCATTATATGGAAGGAGGTGTAAAACACCAATCAGTTAGGATAGGTTAGAAGATAGGGTAGTATTTGAACCTAAGATGCTTCAAAAAATTGAAGAGTAAGTCAGGACAATCAAGTAGAGGTTAGATGAGGTCAATGATAGACATAAAAGTTATGTTGATCTAAAGAGAATAGTTAGAAATTTTTTATTCATGATAAATTATTTCTACAAGTTAAGCCTTAGAAAAGCTCGATTAGATTTAGGAAGTTAGTAAAACTTTCACTAAGATATGTGGGACCCTTTGAAGTTTTGTAAGCGGTTAACTC